>JAGDQP010016790.1:27485-39876 GCA_022664845.1 Lepisma saccharinum
TTTAAGCAAAGTAAGTAATGTTTCGTTTCAGTATCTATTGTTGAAAACCTAATCAGTATAATGCTGTGAGCATACGTGAGCATAAAATGTGCGTGACGCAATGTATTGCATTGTGTAACTAGCAGGCACCAGAAAATAAAGAGGTCAATAGTGCGCAATATGGCCCACCGCCATATTGGGCAAAATGCAGTCATAACAGCTTAAAATGAAAGCGGGCACTTGAAATATTTGTACTAAACACTAATAAACATAATGTTTAGTAATTAATCGAAGATAATGCCAGGTAATAAGGAAGCTACTTATTCCAGTACAAAGAATAAGAAGATTAAAACCAAAAAAAGCAAGTGTCATCACGTTTAAAACGACCAGAATTTCAGCAACTGCTTCTAATAGTCCTGAAGAACCGACACTGAGTTGCTCCAAGTCTTGTGGATCTTGGTTTTGTTACCTTTGTCAGGCAGACAAGGTTGCAGATATGCATCTTTGCGTGTCCTAGCGCAAATACGTTCATGAAGAGTGTGTTGGAATCACTGCCAAAGATCACGGATCATTTCTTTGTCCCTCATGTGAGATGTGATGTTCTAAACTTCTTTTCGTTTGTGTTACACTTCTTATTTATTCATACTTTTTCTTCTTGTATATTCACTTGTTTTTCACAAATTTTGACTATACTTTTAATCCTTGTAGCATTAAAATACAAGATTTTGCAGTGCAACGTGCACCTTTCTCTAATGTTCAAGGTTATTTTTATTGTATGTTAATATATTACAAATATTCCCTGTATTTTTCTTCAATTACTATTACTATTACAATATTCTTGTTTTTGCAATGTCATGTAAATTATGTATGCTTGTAATGTATATCTCTCAATAATGCAGAAAGATTACACATCACTTTTGCCATACGCTCTTATTTTCTATAGCGGGCCATATTGGGAACACCATGTTCATAAAAAGGCACACTGGCAACATTTTAGTTTTCAATTTATTTCATTTTTATACGTCATTTCTAGGAAGCAGATTTTTTTTTTAAAATTTGTCCAAATAGTCTCCCAACTTGATGGTTTAGTCGATTCGCACGAATAAATAGGCTTTCTTAGTAAAAAAAAGTCAACAAAGTCAAGGTGGTCCATATTCGGACCTCTACCTTGAATAAACTAGTATTTAAGCCTATTTACGCCAGGCAATTTCTTAGCTGTCATTGACCAAAATAACACTTCCGCAACGTACTGGTTGTATTTTTATTCCAGTTCCTTAATGCCTAGGTCGTAAGGAACATCTGTGCCAAATTTTGTTCCAATCCGTCAAGGTGTGTGGAAATCTAGCAAACACAGACTACAAATCTTATATAATGTAGAAGATAATTCGTATTAGTTGGCAACACTAACAGTTTAACTACTACCACTGTTATTACAACAATTAATACTGCTGAGGCGTTAGGCCAGCGTATCCTACATCACGGGTTCGGATCCCGCCTGGGACATGGATGTTTGTGGATTTCAGAAAGCCTTGCACTCGTATAATCGTGACGTGCCGGTCAAAGTTACTCAATTGGCCCGTACAAAATAAAGTTTACCAAAGGTGTTTTTACAACTAAGTACTACTACTACAATTATAAGTACTACCACTACTACTGCTGATATAACTACTATTCCTACTAATAATACAACAATAACTACTGCTACTACTACAAGTACTACAATTTCTATTAATACTACTACTCTTACAAGTATTACTACTAATATAACTACTATTACGTCTAATACTTTTATTATGCTTTTAAATATTAAATCTAAATATTTCTGGTTTGCAACACTGCAAATTTGAACTTGACAATTCAAAACTATTTATTTAATTCACATTATTATTCGAAATTAACAATGGTAATTTATTTGCTTCATTGTTATTTAACAATGAATTGCTATAGGAGTGCATAAGGGGATATTTGCATTTTTTTTTTTTTTTTTTTTACAAAATAATGACATGATCACGAATCCTCATGCCAAATTTCAGCATTATAGGCCAGGAGTCTCCAAAAAAGCCACACTGACTCCTCCACTAAGTCCCAAGGACCAAGACCTAACCTAACATACCTAATCTAACCTAACCCTATGTCGCTGAAGTGTATAGAATCTCAAAACGCGTAAATATTAAAAAACAATCTAACCAGATTTTTCTAACATGTCATTGAAGTGTGTAGAATTTCAAAATGCGTAAATAGTACGTCGTAAAAGAGATAGTTTGCGAAAATTTCAAGTGTGACAAGCAATGAAAAGTGTTGTGTAGGGCGATTTTCACGGTAAAAGTGGTCGAGTGTAAATAGTGAAGAAATACCGGTAAAACGCATTTGTGGTCGTAGCTTTTTTTTTTATATATATATGGGCCAGTTTAGTAACTTTGGACTTCGGCCCGTCACGATTTGCCTTTAGCTGTTAAGTGTTAAAATCCACACCCATGCCCCTACCGGGACTCGAATCCGGGGCCGTTGAGTCGATAGCCTACCGCCGCAGACCACTCGACCACCCGGCCGGCTTGTGGTCGTAGCGCCTTAAGTTGTGAGTTAAGGGTGAGGAAAAGAACAAATGTTGCAAATTTCAACATTCTATCATTAAATTACACCTGACGCCCAGTTGCATTATCTGCACGCTAAACTATGGCGGGCCGGGTACCGGGCATGTCTGGCCCGCGGTGGTGGTGCTCGCGGGACGTAGTTTGGAGACCCCTGTTCAAGGCCAACAGGGAAGTGCTCTAAAAAACTCCTGGATGGACGGACAGACACAGGAATTAGGGATTTTATATTTATGTAGAAGATTAGATTTGTTCGGAAAGAAAGTGAAACTTTTTCTGAGATAGATTGATGAAATAATGTTATAAAAAATAAAGTATCTTCCCTTAGGGCTAATATTCATGAAAGCTTGCTTTGCGTGCGATTTGGGTGAATAGCCAATTGAAACAGGTGTTGTATTTACCTTACAATAAAACACGTGTTTCATTTGGTTACTCATCGAAATCGCAAGCAACGAAAGCTTTCATGAAAATGAGCCCTTATGGGGAAGGGAGGCTCTCAGAACTCGCCACTGTGCTGTAAATGACGATAATGGTAAATAAACAAAGAAAATCTCAGATGGAGCTGAAAGTCATGAACAAGGCAAAAGTAATAGCAATTATATCCGCAACTACTCATTACGTATTCCAGTTGACCTTTTTCTGAAACTGTACAAACGAACAGAAGAGGAAAGATTTTTAATGGAGAATTGTGTGAAGGTGTTTTAAAACGTTTCGCTAATTGAAGAAACACGATACACTGCATCATTTGTTAAAAGCAAAACACACAACACTGAAACAATTGAAGTCAATTCACAGCTCAACGTGAAACTCATAATGTAACAGGAATGATAATTAATTCATTCACAGAACAATATCCAATACCTATTTATTAGTCTCTGTGACTAAGCTCATTCAATTGTTTTTACATTGAAGAGACCTCGTGCTTGTTTACTGATTCTGTTTGACATACGGAAATTATGCTGATTAGAGAGAGGCAAATGAACGCTTTCTTTTGTATCTGTTTCCGAGAATACAAAATTGTTTTCTTACATGATTTTGAACCTTGAACTCTAAAAACCATTGAGCTCTATATAACGAGACTGAAGTGATCGTCTAGTGTCGAAAGATAGACGCTAAACAAACATATTCCGATTCGCTCGATTGCAAAGACGTAGACATAGGCTAGACCATGGTTTCGACTAGAGTGGTGTATGCGAAAATTTATGTTTTAGCCTAAGCCTAACTTAGACAAACAAGGTACATTCGCGAAATGCCTGACAGATATTGGTGTAATATTGAACAAAATGCAATGTTCTTCTGGGCCTAGTGTGTATTGTACTAATTTTAGCGGTTCGTAAAGGTAATTTGTATATTTAGACTTACGTGTCTTCATAAAATCAAGGTTTCCATGATAACGGGTGTTACTCTTGGACACATTCAAACAGAAAGAAACATACCTAATGAAGAAATCATTTGAATTATGACACCACTGTTACAAAGAACTTATCCAGATTTAATTTTTCTTCCAATTAGGAAATGTTTTTACCTTTTAATTTCTTTGCAATATCAAAGAAGGAGGGATAACGGTTGTTCATTCACGAAGTGCCTGACGGATATTGGTGAAATCATCGACCTCCATTAATACGATACTGGACTGACTGCGGCCATTGAAAATTTCATGAATATGTGAAGCTAGGGAGCGGAGAGGAAACTTAATCTCGTTTGTCCACTTCCAGTCTAAACCAATATGGACAAAATTTTCGATTCTAACTGTTTTTTACGCTTGATATCGCTGTGTGGCCCGTTTTTTGTATTTGTCTTAATTCTGGCAAAAAACGTAAATATTATTTTCAATATTTTCTATTGTATGCAGAGTGCGGTATACTCTTACATGAATAACTCAGGAATTAAGACTTGAATTAAAAAACGGGCCACACAGCGATATCAAGCGTATAAAACTGAGTTAGAACTGAAAATTTGGTCCACATTGGATTAGACTGGAAGTGGACAAACGAATTTAAATATTTGCTCTGGCGTCTATCTTTCAACACTAAGTAGTTACTCCAGTATAGTTTACATAGAGCTCAATGGGTGAAATATTGAATAAGACGGACTGTCCTGCCATACACAGTGTTCATGCTTACTCTGACGTGTCCATAGCGGTATCTATATATGTTTATGAATGTTGATGAATTAAACTCAAAATATATGTGACATAGAACTGTCATATTCTGTACAAAGAATCCTTGGACCCCAATGTGTCCATGTACCAAATATGACCATTTTGTATGACTTATATTGTGGGTTATATATAAAACATTACCTCATTTAATTCGTCAATGTTACATGCATCCATTGGGTTATGCAGTCGACTAATATACATGACAATAAACTACTGTCAACGTAACTAATACGAGTTCTTCGCTGAAAATCAAACATTAGTAAAAAGAAGGAACACTGTTAACTGAAAGTGTACAAGAAACAAACAATGCTGTTTTTGTTCACGGACTCTCAGATGAATGGAAAAAAGTGATATTCAGAAATATGAAAACAACAGAAAACAAAACAAAAAATTATCAATCAATACAGAGGGTTCCAAGTGTTTCCAGCGCATCAGACAAGACAACGAAAAATCAACGTA
The DNA here is from genome assembly GCA_022664845.1 of Lepisma saccharinum. Classification (NCBI taxonomy): domain Eukaryota; kingdom Metazoa; phylum Arthropoda; class Insecta; order Zygentoma; family Lepismatidae; genus Lepisma; species Lepisma saccharinum. The sequence continues at coordinate 32,673 of JAGDQP010016790.1, forward strand.
ATTTGACCTACGGACGTAATCAAGTCAAAACAGACTTGTTAGTGACGAATAAAAGAAAAAAAAAACACTCTATTTGTGACACATTGGGCGCATTCACGGGACTGCACTAAGCGCTGAGAGAGCATTTTAATCGTATTGGTTGCTACCTACAGGCAAACCAATAAGATTCAAGTGCTCTCTCAGCGCTTAGTGCTAGCTTAGTCCGTTGAATGCGCCCCCTGACACATTTCATCCCTTCAGCTTCTGAAGAAACGATAGTAGACCTGATAACAATTAACAAGGGAGGCTGAGTCCAGTCGGAGAACTACGAATACAACCAGCCACCAGGTTTTAGCAGCGAGCATCCTATTTACATTATCAATGTTCCGTTGGAAAAACAGCGGCAAGACCTTTCCAACGATCCCTCAACCGCTTTCTTAGCCCTACTAGTTTCAAAATTGAAATCCTCCCTTAATATCGGGATCCGCAACTAGTCTACAATCTGGATCAATGATACGGACTTGAACTCGTCTTCACGAGATCTTTCCAACGATACCTCAACCTCTTTCCCAGCACTAGTAGTTCCAAAGTTGAAATTCTCTCCCTGGAAACTCGTGATCCGCCCCTGCTATCTGAATGAATGATAAGGGTTTGAACTTGTCTTGTCGAGACCTTTCCAACGACACCTCAACCACCTTTCTAGCCCTAGTAATCCTTAGTTGAAAGTTACCGACGCATGGACGGAGCGGGTTGCTGCCGAAGCTTCATGGATGTAAATACGGTAGACGGATTGACTGGCCCAATACAATTAAGCTGGGTCAACTTGACGCCGATTTTCGATTGATCTTGCCTGGTGAATTGGTATTAACTCGCGTCTTATTTGTTGGCCTATGCCAGGGTGTGTGGAAGCAAAGAATGGAGGAAGATCTAGCTAAGGAAGAGAGGAGGAAGATTGGAATATTTTAAATAAGGTATCGTACGGAACGTGAAGTTCAGTTGTTGTTTTTTAAATCGATTACACCTGCCAGGTACTCATGGCTTGTGCTGGCTTCAATTTCGGGTCGCTAGAAGTAGATCCGTTTTCCGTATTTAGATCCATGCTGAAGCCTAAAAGTATTAAAAATGTTACACTAACATTTCATGCAAGCGTGCGTTCCTTCTGTGCTTGCGATTTGGGTGAGTAGTCAATTGAAACACTTGTGTAAGTACGTGCTCTACGTGTAGGACGAGTTCCATTGGTTACTCATAAAAATTGCAAGCAAAGCTCCCAGCGAACGAATGCAAGGAAAGGTGGCTTAAGTGTACCGAACTGAAAATTAAATATAATTCGTATTTATCGTTTCACGTAAAGTAAATTAAGAAAACTTCCCAAGTATAAATAATCCAAACACTTTGCCGAAAGAAATATTGATTGCTCCTTTTTTTTAAGGAAAATTATATATATATATAATAAACTTGAAAATTTGGAAATAACCAATAATAATGGGCCGTTTAAAATTTGGTATCAAAATGTATGAGGATTACAAACAAAAAGTTTTTTTTTTTAATCAGTGACAGATTGTAGCTATATTATAGGGGAACATGAATTTAATAGGTAACGGTTTTACTGCTATTGACGCCAGTACATGCGCGCACACCTAGAGTACTTGGCAGTTGTAATCGATTAAAATTACATATTGTAATCTTCCTCGATTTCTTCCTAACCACTACGCTTAGACATACCAATAAGACACGCAAGTTCATCCCAATCATCCAGGCAAGACTAACAGAAAAATGGCGTCAAGTTGACCCAGGTTAATCGTATTGGACCAGTCAATCCGTTACCGTATTTACATCCATGATAGAGGAAGAGGGGCAAAGTAAATATGTGAGGCAAAGCCTCTATCTAAAAGATACTGGACTGACTGCTACTATTGAAAATTTCATGAACATATGCAGCAAGGGAATGGAGAGGACACCTAATATCATTTGTCCACTTCCAGTCTAAGCCAATATGGACCAAATTTTCGGTTCTAACTCAGTTTTCTACGCTTGATATCGCTGTGTGGCCCGTTTTCTGATTTATGTCTTAATTCTTGCAAAAATACGTAAATGCTACTTGCAGTATTTTGTATTATACGCAGAGTACGGTATACTATTATATGAATAACATAGGAATTAAGACTTAAATTTAAAAAACGCGCTGCACAGCGATAAGAAGTGTATGAAACTGAGTTAGAACTGAAAATTTGGCCCACATTGGATTAGACTGGAAGTGGACAAACGAGTTTAAATATTTTCTCTGACGTCAATCTATCGACACTAAATAGTCACTCCAGTATCGTTAACGTAGAACTCGTATAGCAAATATGGAATTTAAGACATTTTAATAAGAGATGACATCAAAACTTTTAGCAAAGAAAATAATAATAAGTGACTGCTACAAGTTCTCACGTATACCTGTAGATGTCTCTGCCTCTGCTCGATAGTAGCGACAGTTGCGGCCAGAGTTGATGCCATCAGCTTCTGATCGAGGATGTTCTGATAGAGGATATGCGATTTTGCAAAGAACATGAAGCCAAACACCACAGCTGGTCCCGCCCAGTTAGCCCACTTACTCCAATCAAAAACATTGTTTTCGGCTAACAAAGATGGCAACAAACTCTCTAGTTGTTCTCCAACCAATCAGGTACGTCGCCTTAGTCGATGCTCAGTTGTTTTTTTGGCTTCATTCTTTTTTTACGCATGAGATAGCTACAAGGATATTATTTATTAGAACATCCTTGTTTCTAACCAAGCAGATACTGGAGATGGATCGACTGGCCCAATACAATTAAGCTGGGTCAACTTGATGCCGGTTTTCGATTAATCTTGTCTGGTGAATTGGGATTTACTTGCGTCTTATTGGTTGGCCTATGCGTGGGTGTATGGAAGCAAAGAATGGATGAAGATCTAGCTAAGGAAGAGAGGACAAAGATTGGAATATGTTAAATGAGGTATTGTGCGGAACGTGATGTTCAGTTGTCTTTTTAATCAATTTCACCTTCCAGGTGATCATGGCTTGTGCTGGTTTCAATTTCGGGTCACTAGAAGTAGATCCATCTCCCGTATCGAGATCCATGTGCACAGTACCAGGTATAGTAAGATGCACGTCTTATTATATTCTTGGGTTTTAGTGAAAGAATAGAATGTCGTCGAGATTGAACGTTTGTGTGTTGTTGTGTGGTAAAGAAAACAAAATACGCGTTCTGTTTTCATTTCAAGATGTATGTTTTTATAAATCTTTTGCTTGCACTTGTTAATATTTTTGTGAACGCAAGACGAACAAATAATGTGTTACCTTAGCTTTATTTTCATACTTCAAAGTAATTGCAGCTATGACGTAGATGTGGCATAGACAGGCTTTTGTTCTAGATGACAGCTTGTTGCAAAGTGAATAATTCTTTGCGGGGCAAAGCGAATAGAGTTGTATATAGTAAAAATTCTTTGCTTTTACGTTTATTTTTAATATGTATTCACGTATTTATATATTTTCTAGTTGAATAATAATCATATTGAAGTAGCTCTTAGTTTGAATGTGAACGTATTATTTATATTTTGTGTTTAACTCAAAGCTTTTGTGTGTAAGTTCAAGTTGATTCATTTTGCCCCACAGGCATAAATCAGCTCTCAATTTTTATAATAAAAGTTATTAGTAAACTCATTGTTCCTGCATTTTTATTTAATTGGAGCTTGTCTACAGGTAAATATCAAGAATGTTGGAAAACATCTCTTGTGATCGATCCCCATACCTAAGAATGGCGAAAAAGTTACAAGATCATAACCCTATAACTATAATGAATATAATACCTAAAATTTCTAGAAAAAAAGTATATAAGTACCTAAAACTACGTATGATGAAAAAGAAATATCTGATAACCAACACAGATTCAGGCAAAAACGTTCTATAATTACCAATTTAGCGCAGTTACTATCAAAGATTGGACCAATAGTTGAACCAGGTTCACACAATCTACTTGGATTTTCAAAAAAGCTTTGGTAAGTTGTCACACTGAATTTTACTCAGGAAACTTCATTTTCTTTGTTTCTGCATTGAGTTTATAAAGGGTTTTATTCTTATCGAAGCGCTAGAAAGTTTAAAGAAAACTATAAAAGTAATCTGTCATCAACTTACAATACAATGTCTGGAGTTCCTCAAGGATCCAATTTGGATTCCTTACTGTTTATTACTTTTATAAATGATCTTTTGTCACAATTTGTCTGTGGTGCATTAATGTATGAAGACGATGTTAAAATTTTCAACAAAATTAATTCTGTAAATGATCATATTACTATAGTACAGAATGATTTTAACGCAGCTATTGTATGGTCAAAAACTAATGAAATGTCTTTAAATTGAAATATTACTAGCAACCAGGAAAACTAACCCATCTTATCTGTATCTCTGTGTGTATGTTTGGGTGTTTCAACCCGATACAAATTTACATGCGTGCATTGATTTCATTTTGCACACGTGTTTCTTGGGTCCTGGCGCAGGAGGTAAAGGTATTTTAATTCATCGGAAGCGACTGTGCCTAAATCAAATTAATAAAAAGTGTAATTTCATTGTTTATATCAATGCAATAAATACATTGTTTCCATTTGGAAACCTAAAACAAATAAATAGTTTAGATTTTTAAATTCAAATTTCGATTGTTGTAAACCAAAAATATTTAGATTTAATGTTGTAAAGCAGATTTAATGTGATGTTATTAATAATTTAATGTTGTAAAACTAGTTGCAGAAATACTAGTAGTAACAGTAGTTGTTGAACTAGTATTAGTTGTAGCATTAGTAGTAGTTGTAATAGTAGTATTAACAGTAGTAGTATAAATAGTTGTATATGCAGTATATGTAGTATTAGCAGTAGTTGTAGTAGTAGTAGCACTACTACTACTATTAGTGTTGCCAACCTATTTTACTCACCCTGCGGAGCTGCTCCATTGTAATCACTTTATGATCCTTGTACTCCTTACCTTTTTCGTATTTGAAGGCAATCAAACAAAACCTAACCTAAGCTAACCTTAGTTAACTTAGCGTATTGTATCTGAAGCCAAGAATGGATAAAATATGAAATTGCATGAAAAAAAAATGGAGAGCACAAGGTCCGTGAAATGATTATAATGGAACAGTACCCATCCAGCACCAACGAGCGGATACTTTGTCTAGTTTCTCATATAATATTTATTGGGAAACCATTAATAATGCAAAATTACATGCAAGTTCTGGCTTTCACATGGATTGTAAATTAGTTTTTAGAAAACATATTCACACTGTAACATAGTATTCAAAGCAAATAAAAACCTAAACCTAGTAAAATGGATTACACGTAATTTTAATGACATAAAGGTATGCTTTATTACAATTTTGTGAGAAGCCAATTAGAATTCGCAAGTGTGATATGGAATTCTGATAACAAATATTTATTTGATAATATTGTGTCAATCCAGAACAATTTTTTATCATGGTTAAAATGGATATTTAAACCTACTTTTGAATCCACCTTTCTTCACCAAATTGGAAACAAGCTCGGAATACTGAAATTGATAGAACGAGGATTGATATCCCATGTTAATTTTTTATGAAGTTGCTCATGGAGGAATGGGCTTTAGAAATATAACAAGAATAAAGGTTCCTGTGTATAAGCCACGGAATAGTGAGTTTCCAGTTAAATATACATCTGTACCAACAACACAGCGATGTGCAAAAAAAATATTAACAAATTGTCTTATATCACTGACATATTTGGAGACAACTTTGATAAAGAATAAGTTGAAAATACGAGTATTTAAAATACTCTATAATTTTTGGAAATTCATTACATTAGTGAGTGAAATAAAATATTTATTGAAATCTTAATTTATTAAATATTTTGATTGAGTTTTACCGTTCTGGAAGGAGCATTTGGTATAGTTAAACAAACGATCTCTTCATAATATTTTAATTTAATCGGATTTAAACATAAAGTTAATTTCGTTTTTGTATTTTTGAGTAACTTATTCACTAATCTTGTATAGCATGCAGTGCAAGAAACGGATATGTTTTATATTATAACACATTTGGATGTATTTGTAATTTGTTATAGGGTGACCTGTACTGGTTTTCGTATGCTGTTTTGTCTTTACTTGTTCAATAAATTAAAATTATTGATATTATTATTATTATATTATGGCGAAAGTTTGTTACTGCGGCGATGAACTTGCGAGTTCCATAAGCTATAGAGTAAGTAAGTAAGCAAGTAAATAACTGAAAATAAATTAAATGTAAAACGGAAAGTCTTCAAACAGAAGTTACACTCTTTTTTATTAAAAATATTAAGATTTTAAAGAAAATATATGTTTATTGTCTGAGAATCTGGTAACACTTCCGCAATTAAGTCCTTCTCTTAAAGCTCGTGTAGTAACAACACACGAACATAAATCACCAGACACAAAACGTATACGACTACCGTACGTGAATGTTGCATTGCTTTTGAGAGCTGAGTATCTTGAAATAATAAACGCAACTTAAAAATAGCATTCCATGAAATAATACAAACAATGAAAACACGAACCAAAATCTACATATTTCACGATAAGACATCTTCAACCTGAACGTGATTTAAAAGATAACCACAAGAAACACGTACCAACAGGTTTCCTTTAAAAGAAATTGAAGGGATCATTTTTTTTTAATAGAAAGAAAAAAACATGGCGTTGAGTTTAACACTCACACTGGCTGGTCCTCTCGTAGCTGTTGTAGAGTCGAACGAAAGTGTACATTCTTTCCTTCCTTGAACCCACTCAAGAGCTAAGCCAAAGTGTCTCCAAAATGCTGAATCACCGCCATGTCTACAAACACTTCACATACACAACAAGCATTGTTCACACCTAACGCCATAAGCATCAAGTCTTAAAATGTGAATATTCTCCCCCCAAAAAAGTCTTGCTGACACATACATATAGACAAGACTATGCATACACAGAAATAAAATGATGATTATTATTATCTCAAGGTCATCTCTGAGGACATGATATGATATCAGAAAGCAGAGAGCTTAACCTTTTTATCCTCCATAACATTGCAACAAAAGCCTTCCTCATAACAGTTATGATTCTTCGAAACAACTCACATAATTTTATTTTTACGACAATAAAGATTTTCGTCTATTGACAAACAAGCAAAACACACACACACATATATATATATATATATATATATATATATA
>JAGDQP010016791.1:0-15159 GCA_022664845.1 Lepisma saccharinum
CAATATTGCTCAAGAAATCAACTTTGTTCAGAATGTTAGAAATTTTAGATTTATATGTATTGGTGAATGTGCAACCTCTTAGGCGGCTAATATTTCATTATTTTTAACCTATTTCTAATAGTATATGATCTACTGATAATAATGTTCGAGAGGGCAGGGGAGTGTTACTAATTGGGGGTGAAACAGGGGAAAGGAGTTTTGTTTTGTTTTACAGTGAAGGAGTGAAATTTAGCATTGTTAGAGGTGATATTCATTGATGCCTTGAAATGAGAGAATGGAATTGAAGAAACCTATATTGTGGAAGAGAGGGGAGGGATGTGCTGACGAAGGATGATTGCATAATGACAATCGTCAAATTAGAGGGCGGTACAGAGTATATACTGTACGTCGATGGTGGTGATTGGAGTGTATATGGGTGAGAGAGTGACAGATGTTATGGTAGTGATAACAGGATTTGGAGTAAGACTGAACAGAGAATAAGATTTTATGTAACGAGAGTGAGGCAGAGATGTGGTAGAGTGAGAGAGTAAGCGAGCTGTTAAATATTGATGGATTTTGGAATGATGATGAAGATGATAGTATTCAAGTGAGTGGATGAAACATATAATGAATAGTAGTAGTGGTGGTGAGTAGTAGTAATTGGAGTAAAAGAGTGAGATAAGGATGGGTTAAAATTTTTAAGTGTAAGTGTGAGACAGAGGAAGGAGCTACATTGAGTAGTAATGATGGTATCAGAGGATAGTTGCAGCGGTGGAGTGAGAGACTTCAAGCGAGAGGACGGAACAGAATATGGACCTACTGATTGCGGGTAAGAGAGTAAGATAGAAGAATGATTAGATAAAGTAGGATCATTATTTACGTGAAAGCATGAGACTTTCACTGGGTAATAATGAAGGTGATACCAAGTGAAGTAAGAAAGTAAGACCAGGGAAAATATTATTGCTGAGGATGAGTAGTAGTGGCGATGATGATTTGTATACAACTGCAGATAGTGCCCAGATCATTGTGTAAATTGAATTTGATACATGTAACTACCTGACACCGAAAATAGGTTTCAAGTGGGAGAGTGAAATTGAGATGAGACAGATATATTGTTTTTGGCGGAGGATCAGTAGTAGAGGTGAGATAGACAAGGGAGATTTTCTGAGGAGGATTGTAAATGAGAGAAGCAGAGGCGAATCTTGAAAGGAATGTGTGAAATAGAGAAGTACGATTTACTGGTAGAACGGAACAAGGCGCAAGTCTATGAAATGAATTTTTTCACTGTTATTTATAAAGGCCCAAATCAGGGAAAAGGAACCTTTTCCAAATCACATTGACTATAATGATACATTTTGATGTAAGGGACAGGATTTGAAACCATCTTTTTACACATACATTAGCAACTCTGTAAATCACGGGACTCTGTCACAGTGCGAAAAAATCATTTCATCGACTTTCTCCCTTTTCCGAATCACATTCTCAATTGGTAATCGGAGGGCATGAAAGTGTCCCAGGAAGGATGTGGGGGAGGATGGGTATTATATTTGAGTAAGAACGAGACTGTGGCAATGACATTCGATGTTTGGAATGAGACAGAAGTAGATAGTGTTGGTAGTAGTAGTAGTTGTTGTTTTATAATAATAATAAAAGTAGTAGTAGTAGTAGTAATACTAGTTGTTGTGGGTGACTTTTGGGCGATTGTTTAAGATTGCATGAGTCATAGTGACAGTGATCATAGCAGCGATGCTTGAACTGAGCAAGTGGAGAGTGTCAAGTGATTAGAGTGTTTCTTGGATATAAAATTCACATAACATTAGCGTACGTTGCGGAGACGATGGATGTAGCTGACAGAGAGTTAATTACCATTGCGTAGATTATGCAAGCCACTGACATTTCCTGCTGCCTCATGTTGACTGACTCCAACGCCAAGAAGTTTTTAGGATAGGATGAATCACAATCTTGGGTGGGGTTGAAGGGATCCTAATAAGGTGTCGAGGAGAATTTGTAATCGGGAAAGGTTTTGGGAACCCACCATATCCTTCTCATGCACCACAACCTTCCTCGATAATCAATATCACTACTTTTATGGTGTTTGTTTTCCATTATTTCACCTGAACACTAGTATATCGATTACCACTCAGCGTTTGTGTGAAGCAATCTCTCTCACATCAAGAATTATTTGTATCATTACCACACATACCACACCCCTCCTTCAAGAGGTCCTTCCTTTAATCTCTTACTACATTTGTAAGCAATTCTTTCTCATTTAATACCTTCCTTTTCCACGCGCTCACCCCAAGGATCATCTCATATCAACATTGCATTCAACCAAGGTTCGCTCTTCATTGGAGATCTATTCTTTCGATGCAATCTCCCTCGTACGTACCACCACCATCACTACCTCTAGTACTCTTCGTCCACCAGAAAATCTTTCCCCACCAACACTCTAATTAAAATAGATCCGATATGTCACATTCCCAGTCCAAATGCAAATATCGCCACTCTCAGGTGTTATTCTCTAATTCCAACAATTTTCCGTTTCACTCGCTTTTCACTATTACCATCCTAATTTCTTCCTCAATTCCACTTTCTCAGTTGAACACAATTGCCACCACAATTAAAGCTTATATGCGGTAAAAGAGGCAAAGCCACAATCTCTATTTCTGTTTCAAACACCATTTCTCCCTGTGTACTTGCTGATTTCAGATATCGCTTCTCCAATCACTGTCACCATGTCTCGTTAAGTTTTAACCTCTCACCTGAAGATAATTACGATAAAAACAACTACAACTACTCATCCTCCAACACGACCTACAATGATCTCATTCCAAACATTGAGTGCCTTTGCCCCAGTCTCATCCTCCGTCATTTCCTTCCTCGGTTTCCTTCTATCCCCCCAATTAATTATCAACACTACTAGTCAATCTTAAGCTTCTATTTCACACATCATTTAAAGATTTACCTCAGCCTCCTTCATTTAAAATTCTCATTAGCAACTTCTTCTTGTTTCACTAACCTCTATTACTCATTCTCCTTCAGCAAAGCGTTTCTCCATCACATTTCAATTTCATTCTCTCATTCGAAATCCACTTTCGGTATCGAGTATTCGAATGCATCGAACTGAACAGAACGTACACCCTGATCCGGACAGTGTCTGTGGTTGTATACAAATCTTTATCATCATTACTTCTCAATCTAAGCCAGCATATCCTTCCCTGTCTCACTCTCTTACTACAATTACTATCACCAACACCAATTATCATTGTATGTTTCATTCGCTCACTTAAAAACTATTGCCATCATCTTTCCAAAATCCATAATTACGTATCGTCTGCGTTACTCCCTCACTTCACCATCATTACCATTCTGTGTAGGTTTTTGCTCTGTCTCATTGTCTCGCTCCAAGAAGAGTTTCTAATCTCAATTTCTCTACAAACCCTATCAACACCACCATAGTATATGTTTCTCTCTCACACACACATACATTCCAATCACCACCACCAACGTGGTTCTCTGTATTGCGCTCTAACTTAAACATTGTTATCACCATCACAATCATCCTTCTTCATCTAATCCTTCCATTGTCTCTCTCTAAATCCTATTGGTGTCACCATCATTACGACTCATCATAAAACATTCCTCTAACTCACTCTATCACTTCAAAAGTCAAGACAAATTCTCCCACTTTAAAAATTAATAGAAGTAGTAATCATTATACATTCTTCCTCAGTTTCACTCTGTTACCCAAAAGGCATGAGCAACCCTATCACTTCAAATATTAATGCTAACATCACTACCATATATGATCAGTATTATTCCTTAAATCCCAAATACATCTTGCTTTATCTTACACTCTTCCTCCAATTGGTACATCACCACTCCAAATGCCACTACTCATTTTACATTCTGGCTCTGGCTCAATATTACCGATGAAATCATCACTACCACTACTACTCATTGTAGGTCATTCGTCTGTTTCACTTGATATTCCGGTTAATCAAATCAAGCTCTAAAAATATCCATTAAATTGTGACTTTTGATACCACGCCCACCTCTTCAAAGCAGTTAACGGTGATACTCGCACCACTCCCAGGATCGCTACTGCTATCACCTACCACTATTTACATATTCAGTCTAGATCTACAAAAAATAAAATACACTCCTCTTCAAACCAGGTGATTCACAATTTCAAGGTTCGTTCCTACTGTCACTCACTGACGTGAAAGTTTAATGAAACCCTTCACCTGCATCACTCCCACTGCTTTCCATTTTCTCACTCCAAGCCATAGCTTCACCACCACTGAAACAACATCATCATTACCAGTGCTACAACACAATGTTTCTCCCCTATCTCTGTTTCATTTTCTCACTTCAAATCATACTTTCATTACCGATAACTGATTCTAAACCCTACCTCTGCTCCGCAGTGACTGCTTGCTCTTTTCCATTCGCTCACTCCAAGTCATGCAATCAATTACGCTACCAACGTTGTTACATTTCACTCGGTCAAGGCAAAGCCAAAAAGACTTCCACCCTCTGTTTCAACCTTAATCACTAACGAAACTTCTCCCCTTCCCAACAATAGAATCAATATTCCCTAAAGTATTAGAGATTGGTTAAAAATAACAGATTTTTACCACAAGAAGCAGTTGTAAATCGAAACATGCAAATAAAAAAATACGAACAAAATATTCTTATCTAAATCTAGGAGGAAATTTGTTCTAAGAATAGACACATTTAGAACTTTCAATTACTGTATTCGTTGCTCATTTATCGTTGCTTAAAATTCCGCTCAAGGTTTAAGAAACAAATCTCGACTGCTCGGACGTTAAGTTCGTTCTATAATACTAAGCATTAGTCCAAGTACTTCTAAATATGAGCAAGTCAGCTTTTGTGGTATGCCTGTAATGAGCTGCGCAAATTAATTCCAACTCGAGTTTTAATTCTCCAGACGACATTCATCAATCGCTCTAGTACGCTTTCTACAGCATACTTATTTGCATGGTTGGCTAACTGAAACACACAGGACTAATTTCAATTTTTAATTAAGGCCACAATTTTCCTTGCAACTTACCAAAGATCATTACAAGATATAATTTTCGACAATTAATATTTTAGATGCTATACCAAATTATACCTGTAGTTATAACGTATCAATAGGAGCCCTAGAATATTTACGTTATAAAACCAATAAATGGGCAAAATTTTAAAAATTTATTAACACATATATGTTAGTGATTTCAGTGTTATCATGTTCAGTTGCCCAAATGAGTATTCATCAAATGGCAACGACGCGTTGTGTATACTGAAGTGGAGCACCGATATCGGACACATCGAATATATTGCATATCTCGAATGGTGTGTTCGAGAAATCAGAATCACCTAAAGTTTTCAGCAGCCATTTGCACAATAAATGTAAATATGAAATTGAAAATTGTTGTATTTATGCTACCACGCCGCAGTGACGTTAACTGTGTTTATAATTCAGGGTAATTCTTTACAAGTGCTCCTTCTGGCTTAAAGCACTCGAAACTCCTCAAAATGCCATGTTTTGCTTCCTATAGCCATGCAAGACACTAAAACACGTGCAAAATGAAAGAAATAAAGTTCCTGAAGTCGAACATGTGACGTAACATTAACGTCACAAATTCTACTATAGGCACTACTTTTTATTACTTTTGCACGCATTTTAGTATCTTGCATGGCTGTAGGAAGCAAAACATGGCATTTTGAGAAGTTTCTAGTGCTATATTACACAAGTTCAAAACAGACAATACAAACGTAAACCACACACCGTAACAAACATAAAAATTAAACTTACCTTAAGGAAGCGGAGGATAAATGTGCTTCACCGAACCACATGCCTGAAAACATGGACGAATAGAAACTGCATGGTTTTCTCTTCCCCGTGTTTCCACGAACAATTTTTTTTGGCAGCGAAATGCATGTTTTTCCTTAGCAAAATCAGATTCTCCTCCGCAATTCTTACATATTTTACCAATGGGCAATATCCAATGTCGTTTTAACAAATCTAACACTTTTCCGTTAGTATCTTCATTAGCACATAACTCAATCACATCGTAATCACTAAGATCGCATCCCGAACACGGCCCATTTAACATCAATACACCTGGCACTGGCAGCGCGTAAGACATGTAGCACAACTGGGCTGGGTTGCAAGAAAATACTTAAGTGTAAAATCTGACTTAAGTCAGACCATCGAGCTCAACATAATACTGGAGTAACCACTTAGTGTTAACGATAGATGCCAAAGCTGACGTTTAAACTTGTTTGTTCACTTCCAGTAAAATCCAATGTGGACTAAATTTTCAGTTCTAACTCAGTTTTATACGCTTCTTATCGCTGTGCGGTTCGTTTTTCGATTTAAGTATTCACTCCAGTATTATGTAGAGTTCGATGGCCTGCTTAAGACAGATTTTACACTTAAGTATTTTTCTTGCAACCCAGCCCTGGAGTCGAGTCTTCTTTCACTTCGCATCAGCAGTTTGAACACTACCGTTACTACAGAGTGCAGTCATATCGTATGATATCAGGCTCGCCAACAGAAAATGTGGGGAAAGCAGAAAGCTCGTTCGCTGGCAAGATATGTTTTCAGCTCTACTCGCACGGCTGGGAAGCTATTGTGGCAACTTTCGGAGCACACTTGGAAACACTTCCGGTACTTCACAGAACTTTTGAGTAAACAGTACTTTTGCGTATGCCCACCGCTAACAGGGGGCTGCGCCCCCCCGCGGCTAACGCCGCCCAGCTCCCTTCGGACGCACCCTCCCCCCTTGCACACCTCGCTATCGCTCGGTGTGCATCCTGCCCTGGTGGGTTTATATACATCCTAGTTTTTAGTGGCCTCTTTTAAAATTGTAAATCACAACTGTTATTAAATTTCCTTTTCTGTATTTACATCAAAAACGAAAGTAACTTCTTGCTGTTACTTATCGTTCAAGATAAGTGGGAGTGGGTTGCCAAGTGTTTCCATGTGGGTTGCAATATGGCTGTCCAGCCCTGCGAAAAGAGCTGATAAAAATCGTCTGGCTACACTTGAGACCTGCGCCACTGAAAGAGTAAATACACAAAAGCAAAGATGGCGTATCGCTCTCCTAGTAGGTAGGTCAGAATATAGAATATTTTTCTATCATGTTACACGTGTCCTTATGACACTTATATTTTCACACGGTTTTGGAATTTCTGGATGCAAATTAATCAATAAAACACCATATTAAAAAATATAACACCACACAACAGAAGGAGCACTTGTATAGTATTACCTAATTCAGTTCCACAAGGTGAATAGAGTTAGTGAACATAAAGGACACATCGTTCGATAAGCGAGAGGTGAGATACGGAGTGTGTTAGCGGTTCCCCGTTAATGAACAAAGAAGTTGTGTAGAGCACGTTTTCATGGAAAAACATATTTCGTTGGATGGCTCCCTGTTGATGTAAGTCGAGGTGTCGAATTTCTTGTTTGACTATATTACACCATGGAATAAAGATAATACTTTTTGGAAGAGTAAGTAGCAGTTGACAAATGTGCGCCAGAAGTGCAGGGCAAACCAGGTAACAATTTTTATTATGTTAGGCTGACTATATGATTCACGATAAAGTATACTGTCGTGTACACAGAAATAATAAGATATTACGGGTGTTGGCGCATGTGGGCGTACTGGGAGGGGAATATCTAAGGTCGGAGCGTATTGCTAGACGAGAAATTCCTGAGCGCAAAAGTGAACCAGCGTGATGTAGAACAGGTGACTCACCTGAAATGAGAGACTGAACAGCGAAACTTCGTTCCATATGTTTTTGTGCAATACTCGACAATGCTTTTTATAAAGGGGAGTGAGGCTTTGAAAATTTTATCTCTCTCCCTTTGTGTGTGTGCGTTTCTAAAAATGTTGCGTGTATATCCTTATATTAAAAAGTAAGGAACACGTCCCACATCTGTATTTGTAGCGATAGGAAGTTATTTCTGAGTGAAAAAGAAAATAAATTGTCAACAAGTCAAGTATGACTCAGAAGAATGACATAGATACAAAAGAACTTTCCAATATTTAAAAAGAACTATTAGTAATGTACTAGGAAGGCTTCCCAATCTTCATAAAAAGAAAACTAAAATTGCGATCAACTCAGTTCATTAAGTCTCCTTAATTACTTTTGTCGTCTGTCCCTGCTACATTTTTTTATTTTAAGGCCTTTAGGCAACTATGGCTCAGGCCGTATGGATGATGATGATGGGATGAATTGGTAGAATGAGGAAAGTGGGAGGAAACGGGAGCACCCCGAGGAAACCCACGCACATGGTGTTTGTCCACCACAAAGTCCACATGGCATGAGCAGGGATCGATCCGACGACCCCTAACACCAGAGGTGAGCGCTCTACCAACTGAGCCACTGTGCCTGCCACATTTGAGTTCTTTGTCGCAGTCAATGTTAACTACATATGCGCTTTACAGCAGTTAATATGTGAATTGTATGTAGTCATCGGGTATTACAACCTTCTTGTCTCATCCTGATTGATTCAATTATTACAGCAGCTCAGTAGCAGAGCGTTGGCGTTGTATTCCGGAGGTCGTGAGTTCGAACCGTAGCTGGCGAACATCCTGACTGAGGACTTTTGCTTAGTCACAACAGGCAAATGCCGGGATGCCATCTTCAACATAGGCCCTGGCCGATACCTTCCCGAATCCTTTCCCCTCCCTAATCCCGGGCTGAGACATAGATGCCAAAAAGGCATCCATAGTGAAGCCTGTGTAATGAAGAATTCCATTCACTGTATGATTTACTCAATATGATAACAATGGAATAATTACGCCTAAGATGTGCTGGTTATATAGCTCGGATGAGAGAAAGATAGATGATCATATTCTATCGTGATTGATAATCTGGAGGGAAGGCGGTCGTTGGGAAGACCGAGAAATCATGGAGGAACAACATTAGAAGGAATCTGCGAGAGGTAGATGTTCATGGTTAAATTTGGTTCATTTTGTTCAGGATAGAATCCAATAAACTTGTTACTGCGGCAATAAACTTGCGGGTTATGTGCACCATAGAGCCAGTTACCTAATAATGGGAGTGGCAGAATCTTTAAAAGTAGTATAAACAAATACAATCCTTTGCTTATGAAAAATCGTAGAGAAATACTTGCTAATATAAACAGAAGAGCAGTGAGTTTCGCTCTGCTCAGTGGTCGCGTGATCAAACAACGTTACTGACATTAACAAGTTCAAATAGTTCTTAGAACACGAATGAAAAGGGAATTCAGGGTGGCCGAGAGTTTTAGCGCACTCGCTTTCTGTGCGCGTGGTATCATATGCAATTTCCGCTGGGGTCCATTGAACCGAGTGGTCCACAGTCCACTTTAGCAAAAACCATAGGAGCTCATCAGCTCGTTTCGGACGGTAATAGCAATTCATTCACTCACAATTGAAAAGAGATGTAACAGGCTGAGTAAAGGTGCTCCTCGGATTTTTCTTCAAAAATACGCTTAATAATATAAGAAGTTTCCCGATTGACAACAGCTTTTGCTAATCATGGCATGCCAGGTTCGATGTTCTATGGGGACAAAAGTGCTTCGGAGTCAATGTAAAGCCCTCGTTCTTTGAACACCACCTCCTTCGGATGCTAGACTAGGGAACATATTATCTGTTCACCTGGTTCATATTCCTGTTTCAGTCCAGAACCAACCATTTTCATAATAGAAGAGTATTATATACTGCTGAAATATGTTGTTTTTTTTACTATCAACATCAACACATTTTTACTATCCAGTCCTATAAAAGAAGTTGAAGTATGTAATGCCATGTTACAACTAAACGCGAACTTTAAGCAGACGATAAAAGTTGTTGAGGTTATACAGAAGTGTGTTATAAGAGAAAGAGAGGGTGGTACATGCAAGTTACAATTAAAATAAGAAAGGCAACTGATAGAACGAGAGTATATCATGTATGGTGGTGCGCAATAAGGATTCTTCTTATCTCGTCCGCATGAGGTTCGCGTTGAAATGTTGACGGTATTTCATAGTTGAACATCATATGAGAGATTTGAGACGTGTTGAAGATAAAAAAAGACTTATCTTTCAGCAATATATGATGCTATTATTAAATAGGCAAGGAAATATGTATTGCGAGAATCAAGCATTTAGTTCTTTATTGAAAATATATTTATAGGCCAGACAGGTAACTATGATTAAACTGTAACACTTCTGAGGGACGGCATGTGGCAGGCTTATCCTGTAAGGTGCATACCTAGTCCATAAATATAAATTAAACTAAATGTTAGGCCACAAAATAAATAATTGATACACTCCAGAAATATTTTTTTCCACTACATACAAAAAGAGTGGTAACTTACCTGAAAAGTTTGGCTAAGATCCTTGCTCTGTTAAAACTGGCTGGCGGCGTTGCTACAATGTCCCTCAACCTTTCACTTAGCAAGACAAATGTCATAATGGTGCCTGTTTAACTTAGGGGATATTACACGGCTGGGAACCTACTGAGGTGGTATCCCACGATTATACCATGACCTAGGTCCAACAGCTAAGCACTATGCGCCAGGTCCTTCGGAAGTTGTTCTCTTGCTCACTGAAAAATAGCAGCTATAGTTCACGTCATCTGATGGCCAAACGAGAACAATCACCATCACGGAGCTATCAATTATTGTTGGTAGATAGTGTCAGACAAATCAACCTTGATAAATTCGAATGCGGGAGAGGGTCAATCTGAGAGGAAGGAAATGCGGGAGTTTGCTGAGAAACTAAAAACATTCTAAAGAGATACAACACAAACGTTAATCCACAGAACACAGACTTTAAACCTTCTAAACTACAAAATCCTCATGCATTTTTTTTAGTTTCTCGCGCATTTTGTGTAAAAGTATGCAACGAAATCAATCAATATTATATCTCTTGAACAGGGGAAAACAAAGTTTTGTAACTGGAACTGTGAAAAATATAGCATTACTTTCAATATTTTGACCACCAGCCGTCGCAGTCTAACACTTCATTTATTCTTCTCGGCATTGAGTGCACTAACGAAGAACATAACCGTGGACGTCTTCTTATACTCTCCCATACATCTCTCACATGTTCCCTGATAGCATCAGCTGCTCGTTCTCGCTGGCATTCCCAGTCGCGGACCATTATCGACCAGATATGCTTAATAGGGTTGAAATCCGTTGATTTGGCAGGCCAATCGAGGACATCGATCTCCGGGTGTTCCGCAAAACAAGGTTTTGTAATTCCGAAGGTGTGCACACTGCTTTTATCATACACATATTTAATTATTTCCATCTCGTCTGCTGGATAGACCGCTCGGACACTTGGTAGCACACAGTCCTGAAGAACGTATTCTTCAGAATCCATTCTAGAGGACACTTCAACGAGTTCACCAACTCCTGCTGCAGTCATCCACCCCCAGAATGCCACACTAATCCTGCCACTGCGTGCTCTAGCCATAATATGCTCAGGGGAGTGTCGAGTATCGTTTGGACGCCAGAGAAAAATCCTACCGTCCTCATCAGATGAGAAGACCTTCTCATCTGCGTATACCACTGTTTCCTAAAAGGTATCTTCAACTGGCAAATACTGCAGGTAAAATGCAATACGGAAAGCTCGATGATCATCTGTGAGTTCAGCTCCTCTCGCAGCTCTTCTGTGATGGATTTCAGCATCATGCAGGCGGTTTCTTACAGTGCGAACACGAACTGGTAAATTTAAATTTCTGGCCATGGATGATGCTGGTAGGAAAGGATTGAGACGATTTAAGTCTAATTAAGCTTGATCTTGTTCTCTAGTGGTCTTACACTAGGCTTCGGACGTGTTTTCAAACCATCTTCGCCCTCTTCTTCAAAACGATGAATCCAGTAACCAACACAGTCTTCGCTGTATCCAACAACAACAGCTATTTCAGATATGGGTCACCCACACTACCACATACTAATTATACGACCCCTTGCAACCTCTGATGTGTAAGGCATAGTGTTGCAAACACCAAACAACAGTTGCAAGTAACTAGCATCGTTGTTTCGTGCTTTCATACACAAGATTACTTCAAACACGGCACCTTTTGTATCCAATTAACCCTTGATTCTGCCTTTGATAGCGTTGGTTCCCTTACACACAGAGGAAAGGCAGTAAATAGTGGGATCTAGGTTCGAGTCTTCAGCTTGAATGTCAGTCAGCTACTTCCTTCCTCTCACCCTTATTAGACAATACACTACATATTAAAAGAGCTTGAAATTAATTTTGGTCTATATAACGTAGAGTGGAAATGGGAAATATCATCACAGCCAGAACATAGTCTATTCGGCAAACAATAGTTATTAATATTATTCCGTTTTTTTAAATGCTCGGACGAACATGATTTATAATTGTATTCCTAAATGTATGTGACTTCGTTATTACCACGAAAAAAAATAGTCAGTGAAACTCAGCAATAGAAATAAAATCACCTAAAAAGTGTAACATCCTATTATTTTTCACAAATACTGTAGTTCCATCAGCAAACAGACGATGAAAGAAAGTGAATATTCCGACAGAAGAATACAGACACCCATGCCCGCGGCAGTAACACAGTAGAATTAGTGCTTTTGAATTTATTTATCGATTGATGTCTGTTTGGCAGCATGTAAAATGAATGACGTAGAGCAGTCTGCATTTAGTTTATTTTCATTCGTAGTAACGTTGGTAAGCTTTATTTTGTATATGTCATTTTAGTAACTTTTGATATTGGCCAGTAAAGATTATACGAGTGCAATACTTGTTAAAATCCACACCCAAATATGATATATCCCAGGCGGAATTTGAATCCATTACCTAGGAGACACTGGCCTTACATCACCCAACTACCTAGGCCGCATATTTTCTTTCGTGTGCTAAGAATGATTTCAACCTGTTAATGTGAACGACACATTTCGATATTAGCAGTCTCTGGAGAGAAGAGAACGCGTTGTTATCGGGTTTATGATCACCAGGAGTTCTCTCTACGATTGATCATCAGCAAAATGTTATATTTGTTTATACCACTTTCATAGATTCTTTCACTTCCATTATTGTTGTTAACTCTTGATGATTGCATTCTTTCGCAGTGATTCCGTCAGACTCTTCCTCTGGGGGTGTCACCCCCAAATACTTAAGAGCACCAACATCTTTAAAACTGTTACGGTGAAAAATCCAAAGAAACCGTGAAAAACTCCACTTACACCATCCCAATTTTTCCTTTATACCCCCACATGGAAACTCCTGGCTTAGTTCCTGCTTTCGAGACTTTTTATCTATGAAACGTTCCGATGATTGCTCAGGACTACTGGTGAGCCGCAAAACAAAACAGAATGAGAACCACTGCTCGGTTTTACACAAAATCTCGGATATTCCACGCGGGATCTAAATGTGGTATGATCATGGAAATCTTCAGTCAAGATGTCGAACAGTGGGTCATACCAATTCCGAGACATTAGTCACTATACCATAGGGTCAGAATAGCACGTTTTGACTTTTTAATGCATATACGATATATTCAAGTTTCAACATTTCGGGAACTTTGAGGTTTTCCTAGGTGGCTGTAAGTTTGTAAAATATTTTTGTCAGTAACCCAGAACAATACACATTTATGATTTCTGAACTATTTATACCTGACGTGAATCGTTGAATTTTAATTTAACCTTTAAGTCCTTTAGGCAACTTTCGCTCAGGCCGGACGGATGCTGATAGAATGAATTGGTGGAATGAAGAAGTGACAGGAAATGGGAAAACCCTGAGAGAACCCACGCACACGTTGTTTGTCCACTACAAAGCCCACATGACATGAGCAGGGATCGAACAGACGACCCACAACACTAGAGATGAGCTCTATCGCAACTTCTAAGGTTAAACGATTACATGCGTGATGGTGATTTGATTTCTGTTTATTATCAAAGTCCCAGTTCTATATTCGATTTATTATTAGAGTGCTATTATACTATTTACTGTTTGATTAATTCTCAGTACTTATTCTGGTTTTTACTAATTTCTGCGTGGCTTCACACACCCAGAACCACGCTTTGAAATGAAGTTAAAAACAGATTAAGTTTATTTTCTTATATAAAACGCATCCTTGCTTATCACAAAGTATTAGATATGCGAACCTCGTCATTTAAACAAAATACATTAACAATTCAACTTTAACTTGCTATTGCATTATCAATAGTTATTTTTCAGTTCATATTGATGATATTGTATTATCTATTTCTTGCAACTCTCTCACACACTCAAACAGGTAAACACACACACACACACACACACGAGAGAGAGAGAGAGAAATTTCGAATTTCGAATAAAATGATTCTTAGAATCGTGCAATGAAAACTGCCTCTTCTACCCCCTCTCTTCACTTGGAGTGGCTTGTAGTGAGGATCTGGAACTTCTCGTCGGGACCTACGCTCCGACCTTAAATAACCTTCCCCTCTCCCTCTCCAACATGCCAACACCCGTAATATCTTATTCTCTCTGTGTACCTGTTATGGTATCGTAAGGGAGATACCGTAAACTAATGGTGCATATTAAAGTGAACATTGGCATTGCGATTAATGAGTGACGTTAGCAGTAAACTTCTTATTGTTTCGAAAATAAAGGTAGACATAGGCTTCACTAATGACCAGTCAACTTCCAAGCTAGTCAGTGTAGGCCATAGCTTCGTCTACGTTTTGTCATAAATATTAACTGCTAATCAATGGTCATGGTTTGCAACACTAAGTTTGCTGCGTCGAAGGCCTAACTTCCATTTCAGATATTCAAGGTGCTCCGGAACCGAATTATATTGTCCGAGAACTTTGATTAGGATCCATCCCACTGTGAATAGAACAAATGTACATTTTAGGATTTCATTAATCATGAAGGAAGTACACCTGTGGGTGTGAAGGCGGACGTCGCATTTATTCGATTGATTAAATACATTAATCGTCAATCACAGTGTTTTGCTTTAGTATAAATACTGTCTATGTTTAGAAAAAAAGGAATCAGAAGATTGTCCAAACAGATGGAATAGATCTGTGACTATTGACTGACAGTAACATATGTCTATTAACACCAAATTATTTTATTCTGTTGGTGTAGTTAAGGTTCTCGGGAAGTAAAACTTTGTATTTATAGTGTCATACATAAAGAATCTCCTGAAATAGTGAACAGTATTTTAT
>JAGDQP010016791.1:15169-39875 GCA_022664845.1 Lepisma saccharinum
TATTGTGTAGGTTTCAGTATCCTCTATCATCATTTATTGTAATTCTGTTGATTCTTCGGTACTATCTTCATATTGTTCTATTATTTGGCGTATCCTTAGGGATAGGATTGAAATTATTAATTACAGAGATCGTTGTCACTTGGGGAGCCCAGACCGTTTACTTCGCCCTTGAACACGGATCGTACCCTGTGACCGTATATAACCTATTGTGACTTCGTGTTAGGTACGTGGAGGTGTCACACAATTTGTCCATTACGCCAACGAGGGAAAAAACTGTTATATAGTTCATTTTCCTTTACCGTACGCTTTCAGAGTATATAATTATCATATATACTTTCGCCAAATGTGGTATTGAAAGCGTAACAAGCTACAGGTAATGTTGTTGCTATTTAGCATGGTTTTTATACTGTTTCTTTGAAGTTGAGAATGCATAACTCAAGCTATAAAGGAATATTTTCTTAAGTGTTTTAATTTACTTTTAAAAGTTATTTTTACGTAACCGTTTCTAAAAATTAAATCTTTTTTCTAGCAAGCTCAGGGCGTTAGTAATAAATTAGACATATGTTTTTATCCTAGGCAATCAAGGTAATTTTCATCTCAAACACCTTCTTCTCAAAGCTTTCTTCTAATATTGCCCTCCCAAAGACACCTCGGTTTCCTCAAGGGTCTCCTTTCATCGGGATTTCCTACCAAGGTGCCATATACTGGTAATAATCAGTTTCCCCTCATCCCAACTACATGAATTGTGCACTTTAATCGTCGCGATTTCATTATTTTTTCATCATCAGGTGAATCGAAGTGCCCGTTGAGTTGTTCGTCATGTCGTCTCCTGCATTTTTCAGTCATCTCATCATATTTTGGTGTTTTTATCTTTATGAAAATATTATTTGCATACAAACGTAATTTATGTTCATCTCAAAGGATCGTAGTCCAACCTTCACACGCGTAAAGTATTACCGGAAGAATAACCGTATAGCAGATTTTCAATTTGTTTGAACCTAACCGCTAGATTACAAGTTTCTGGAATGAACATGAATATTTTCCGTTCAAATCTAAGCGGCTTTACTTCTTACGCGAG
The DNA here is from genome assembly GCA_022664845.1 of Lepisma saccharinum. Classification (NCBI taxonomy): domain Eukaryota; kingdom Metazoa; phylum Arthropoda; class Insecta; order Zygentoma; family Lepismatidae; genus Lepisma; species Lepisma saccharinum. Next base: position 16,248 of record JAGDQP010016791.1, read on the forward strand.
CTGTGGTTTGATTGTTTGCAAATCTTCACAATTATTTAAATGCGTTTACGTCCGGCATATTCTCATTCTTGTTATCAAGGTATTAATGTCTTTAATTCCCTGTGTTCCATTTTGTTATAATATATTTTGTTTTCTCTATGTTTACTTGTAGACCCATCTCATAGCAAGCTTCTACAAGGAATTTAGTATTGCATTGCAAAACATACATACCGTCGAATATCAAATCTACATCATATGGTTATACTCACAGTTGATTCAGGCATTCAATGTTAGTTCCTTTTTCGTGCTCGATTATTTTTAGAATCGCATATTCTAACGCAAAGTTAAACAGTAATATTAATAAAGCATCGCTTTTTCTCAAGTTTGCAAATCTGTGAAATATCTGACTTATGTGTATTCTGATTATGGGGGCGAACACATCCTTACTAGCCGAAAAATATTTTTCCAAATTCGAAGTCGTACCAGGATACTGTTTAATATTTCCTTTTGGTAGAAACATATCCTTTCTAGAAATGTGTGAATAGCTGTTGAACAGTCCCATTGTATCCTTATTTCTTCTGCAAAATTTGTTTCAAGGAGAACATCTGGTCCAACGTTTATCTATTTCCTGTAAATCTACGTTGGTGATCTCCATTTATTTAATTTACCCAACACACAAAGGCATGTAAATAGAATATTACTACATACCTTTAACAAGTTGGAAGTAACAAGGTCAAGTGGTAACAATTACAGTCCGATTTTTTGCGGCGTTGTAAATCAGAAATATTATTGAGCTTTCCATTCTATTGGAATCTCAATATTTATACATATAGCACTTATAAATTTATATACTTCTTTGATTTGTACTGTTCCTTCCACTTTCAATAATTCGGCTGGAATATTGTTTGTTCCTGGTGACTTGAAAAGTTTCAATTTCTTTATCGACATTTCGACTTCGATCGGCGGAATATTCTGCGGTATAGGTTTCTAATTCCTATTTTCTCCATCGAGTACATTAGGATTTGTGTCGAAATAACTTATCCATGCGTCGAAAATATTAGTGGGATCAGCCTGAATATTTCCATATACATTTGTAATCATCCCTAATATTGGGTGGTAACGTTTTCAACGAACTTTACTCCTTGCGTAGATCTCGCAAGCCACTTTTCTCCAAGTTTCCATTAATCTTCTAAATTTTCTACGTCAGATATTCTTGCTACTTGTTTCTGAACCACGTGTTGCGTTGCGTCTCGCGTTGCACTAATGGATGGCATTTGTTTACAATATTTTACTCAGCCATCGTTGCCTTGATTATCTTCGTTGCTCGTGGAGTTTAGGCTATTCTTCATCAAATAGGGATTTGGTTTTCTACTGTTTCTACTCACCAATACTTTCCTTTGCTGCATATTTCACTATATCGCGTATTGCGTCCCACATCTAACATAAATTTCATTAAGTTCGTCTTTATTATTACTCGAGTCAGCTAAGAGTTCGAACCTACATGAGAGTACGAATTGGTAAACTACTTTTGCGCTAGCGTTAATATATATAATCTTTTCACTTTAAATTTCAATGTTTAACGTTTATTTTCTCTGATAGCGATGAATATATTTCCCCCAATTTTGTGACCACAGACTAATGGTTGGTATCAATATACTCTGTAAAACTTAACTACTTTTATTAAGCGTGTATTTGTTTATCTAATAGTACGTTATCTATCTGGTTGAGACTTTTACCATTGGTAGATATCAATATTCATTTGTGTATGCCTTTGTGTTCAAAGAACGTGGTCTTAACCAGTGTGTTTTTCGTAATCCACAAATTTAACAGTATTTTCCATTGCTTTGTTCTTTTCATGAAGTCTTGATTTGCCTACACTAGTTCTATATTGTATTCTCTTTCTAAGTTAGCATTGAAATCACGCAACAAAATTTTCGTATTATACATTGGTAATCTGTAATGACATTGATTATCTCATTCATTATCATGTATATTTGCATCGACATTTTGGAAGTATTAAAGGAAATATTAGGACAGTTTTAAGCCAAAGAACTATTGATGCCTGTAAAATTAGTTTTCTTATATCATTTTATCTACAATTAATATGTATCGTAAGTGATTTAAATAAACATTATATGTTGTTGATCTCCATATTTACCTTTTCTTGAATCTCTGATAGAATCGTTCCAGGGATGCCTTTTATTTTTCACTTACCTTCCGACTGTTGATATATTATATTCATATTTTTCGAACGGATAATTTAAACTATATTAAATCCATTTTATTTGAATAATTATTAATGCTGTATGGGTAAGTTTCTTGAGCTTCTTACTAATTGTTGTCTACTATTTCAACCAATATTAGTTTTATTTGATTTACTATGGTTTATACACTATTACTTACATCGATAATTACGCCATTCTCATAAGAACTTTTACTCGCTGCACACTCCCTACTCATATAGAACAATATGAGTCTATTCTGTTACTAGGTCTAAGTCTGCCTTTCGATTTCATTAACATAATTTCAATTATCGTGTTTCTAACCATTTGTTCTCATCAGTTTGAGTTAAAAACCTATGGTTAATTTTATTGGAAAATTATTTCCATTTTTGTTCCATTACTTTCTGTCAGTCTAGATTTATAGTATTTTGTGCACTATACAATTGAGGACTTCAGTTAAAAAAAGGGAATGCCCAAGAAAAGAGGTGTCTCGTCCAACGCATTTTAAATCTAACTCTCCCGTTTATTACTCTATATAACAGAGCAATAAAAAGAGGAATTTAAATGTATCGCCTTCGAGATTTCAAAAAAGAATTTAAACATTTTAAATCTAACGGAACTAAGAACACCGGAGCCGAATTAATTACAGAAGGAGGACAGCAGAAACGTTAACTTAAACAAGGGCACTTACTCATTTTTACTATCTACTGGCAAAGTAGAGGCAATTTAAAATTTATTTGATTCCCAATAGCATATAATGGTTTTCATGGAATCATTTCAGCAACTATTTGTTTCATTGTTTAATCATTTCCATAAATTTAACATTTTGTTTGAACACTGCCGTTCTTAAAATTCTGATATTATTTTAACTTCCACTTTAATATTGTAGAGTATAAAAGTATTAGTGAAATTCTGAGTCCACAAGTTTCAAGAACACGCTGTGAACATCTGAAAGAGCGAAACACTTTCACCGCGCTTCCTGTATAATAAACAAAGTTTTACAAATTCTAATGAGTAAAAAGATGTTTTACTTCAAACTCAAAAAGAATGTATCTTTAAGCGAGACGACGGATATTATTCGAGCAGTGCCCGTGAGCATGGAACATTTTGTTTCAATCAATCACTGGTTCCACCCAACACCAATCATATATAGTTGAGAACAGCACTGGACAGACGAGCGATTCGGACTAACTCCTTGGCATACGATTTCCTGCTTTCTCAGAGTTTGTCACAGTTATTGGCGAGATTAAGCCTTGAATAAGTTCCTAGAGACCATCTTTCCTTATTTATCTGTCTTGTGCTGCGAGTGATATAGACCTGAAAACGCAATCGCACCCAGTTAACATTGACACTAGATAAGGCAACAGTTTGGCACATTTTCAATTGTTTCACAGTGCGACCGTGGGAAGTGTACCTGAAATCACTACAACTACTTGACCAATGGCGAAACGAGTCTTTCAGTATTTGTCAGTCATTTTCCGTACAGAATGATACAACTGGTAACTCAGCACATTCCGCAATGTACCATACAGCGTTATTCGGTTGTATGCTTCAATTCTCGACTTACTTGTTAGCGAAAGGATGCACTACTCAAATAATTCTCGGGTACACTTTATTTTGTGGTCCACAAAATATAACGAAGTTTCAAGGCATTAAGTGTGAAATTAGAGTGAAAGAGCGAAACGCATTTTGGATTATTTGCCTGCTTCCAGGTTGGGGCGAGCACATGGAGTCAGCGTTAAACGTCATGTGCATCGCTTATAATGAAGAAAAGTTTCTCATCAAACTTTAACTAAACCGTCTTCGTTTTTTCGATATTATGTTTGTGCTTTTGTAGTAAACGTGTCATTCATAAATCATAATAGAATTCCTCCGCATGCTGCCCTGTTTGTTGTGTTGATCGATTCGAGTGTGTATTTAACGAAATAATAATGATATATGGCTCCTCGTAACACTTTTTGGATTACCGACTGTTGTTAGGTATTTATAGAATTAAGAACGACCCGTTATGCAGGCTATGCCCCGGACGAGAAATCACAATGCTTAGTACATTATTTCGGACCAGCGAAGTACTAAAGACGTTAATAACAGTTAAAGATGAGTGTAACGAATAGAAGTCAGGCTAACCCGACCTAAAATAACCTTCAATCTTTGGAAAGATCCAGGGGAGTTTGTAAAGAGTAGCCATCCTTTTAATTTTTGCAATTTGGAATTAGGTTTTACTTTAGCTTACGTCCAACGTGATTTCTCCGAATGAAATATTTCACAGGTCCATGAATCGGAATCATGGTAATGCTACGTCACAGTGACATGTTTATTTACATACTATCATTATTGTGTTACAAAAGACACGGACAGTATGCCGAGTGGCGATAGCGTAACCAAGACAGGTTAGAAAAACTCAGGTTATTATTTATATAATACACAGTTCACATCACGTTTAACCTGTAACTGCTATATTTCTACTTACAAATGGGACGTCCGACGTGTACTGAAGAAAAGCCTGGACTTATGTAACATTTTCCATTGATTCTATATTATAAATATCCCAAGTGCAAGATAATATTTTGTATATAGATGACATGTCATTGAGTGTACAGCCATAATTTTTAACTAAATTAAATTAAATATAACTCTTTCTCTTCTACTAGAAAAATAAAAAATAAAACTCTAAAAAATTCAAGGCAATAAACGGTGTTCTATTCATGAATGTTAAAATTTTAACAGCAAGCTTTGTACGTGGAATGGGAATACATTAAAAATTCTGGCATTACTATAGTAGTGACGCACCAATTTTAAAATCACTAAAACCAAACCAAAATCGATTTCCTTTTTCGTAAATTATCTTAAATTACTGAACATATGAACGTGGAGGTTAGGTAAAGTTAGGTGCGGTCATGTATCTTTACAAAATATATTTTGACACATATTCACACTTACCTTCAGCACACAGGCGTGTTAACTCTCCCAATTTCCATTACAAAGTCGTGTACAATTGTTTCGAGGCCTTTTCCTTTCCTTACATAAATACTCTGCTAAATAACATTTAAAATGCACTTTCCCTCGTCATTTCCATACGATTCAATAACAATAACGCAAGAAATGTCATAATCATCACAAAAACACGCCATTTCAACACTACCTTATCGCCTTCCGCCACAACATGCAGTGCGTCCTAAAACATCTTCAAAACACACTAAAACTATATCATTATTCACTTCAAATGTTACCAACATCAATATTTACCTCCCTAATACTCTCAAACATCACACAATTATCTCAATTCCTCCTGTAAATTTCTAAAAATTGGTGCGTCACTACTATAGTTAACCCAAAATTCTTGTCAATAAGAAAAACATACCAAAACATCTTTCAGGATCTAATATGATAAATTGTCTTCTAACGTGTATAGAAAGATTCATAAATAAACTATTCACTACTTTAAAAAACTATATTTTATTGTAAATAAGGTACCGTATACTCCCTAATTTGTGATGTATACATCACACTATAGCATAGAAGTACAACTGAGTCTAGAACCTTTTTTGTAATTAGTTTGTTTACTTGTACTGTAGAAATGGCAACTGATACAATACCCAGTACTTATAATATATTTTAGGTTACCCTATTTAGGCCCTCAGTTCGCAGCGATCCTAGTGGCAAACCAGCGAAACATAGTGCATTAAGAGAACATATTTGGCTGCTTCGCTTCCTCACCTACTTATCTTACACCGTGCTCCAATTTAACGTCTTCCATAAAATTTAAAATCATCGTAATAGACTAAAAGTTCAATTTAGCCTCTTTAATCACCTTTATAATTACTAATTACTTTTGTCTCGCAAAGGTAAGCACACTGGAAAAGCAAGATTCATCTAAGACCAAATTAATACATAAAACACCGCTTCACATGCCTCTGTTCCAAAAAAGAAACTTAATTTTCGATTCAGCAAAATGTAAAGTTTCTTTCAGCACCAGCTCCTTCTCCTTGCAGTACCAGTTATTATCCGTTCCCAAAACAATCCATCAGTTGACTAGGATGACCATTTATTAACCACATAACGTTACTATGTGTTTTGTCTAGTTAAGGAAATTAATCTATATTATATCCATTTTGTTGTATTATATCTCGAACTAAAGCACACTTTTCTTCAGCACCATCATTATCGCCTTTTCTTGCTAAGGATTTCACCTGATTAACTAATGTCATGATTTTATTAAACGCTGATGGTCTATCCTTTGATTTGTTGTAATTACTTCCTTTATTAGTAACCATCTCTGACTTTTCGCCAGCTAGTAATTTTATTTTTTCTTCCTCATTCACTTCCTTTAAAGCCCTTTTTATCATGGTTCTTAATCCAATGACCTCTTGTCTCTTAACTTCTAGATCTTCGTGTTTCTTTCCTTCTTTTTTAATCATTGATACCTCTAGTTGATCATCTTCGGTTTTTCTCTAATTCTTTGATGTTTTCTTCTCATCCTTAAAAAACTATTTCATCCTTTGTTCTTTATAGCTTAAAACTATTTGGTCAAACTTTTCCATAATATTCTGCACAATAAGCATATGATATGGACATCTATCAAGGATAAAGATATCATTATTCAATATCCTATCATCTATTTCAATATTAGCATTTATATAACCCCTCTTATCTTGACGGGTTTCTCTTCAACTGATTTTATGGTAACATTCTCTGCACCCATTTTATCCACCTTTGCTGCTGGATGAGCAATTTGAATTTTATTTAAAAAGGTTTTAGAAATTACTGATCTTGAAGCACCAGTATCGAGCAGAGCTAAGGTTTCTACATCATCAACTTTATCTTAATTTTATTTAACATATCTATCTTTCTACCACTACTCTCATTCATAAAGGTAGTGCATATACGTATCTTCCTTTGAGTCATATTGTTGATCGCTCTGTTCATGATTACTATTATATTGTACCTCATCACATGCTTCTTCATCTAAGACTTTCATATCATGCCTTTGTTCTCCCAATACTTACTTAACATAATCCTTTGTCATATGATTTTTGGTATCCTTTCCTTCAACCAGATTACAGCAATTTACTGTTTCCTTTGTAACTCTATTTGACTCAACGGGCCGGCGTAGGCCATAGTGATGTTACCGCACATACCCATAATTTTATCTTATCTATTTGACTCAAAATATACCCTTTTGTCTTTACCACCTTGATTCTCCATCAAGTTCGGGTTCTTCTTTGTGTTTTTACCATACACTTGACTATTAAATCCTGCTTTATTCTTCGACACAAACTTTGGTTGATCCTTTGTAGATTTAGTTTTTAGTCAATTCATCAATATTTCTTATATAACGTAGTAAATCTTCCATGTAAGTAAAGTTTCCCATAGCAATATCCCTCTGGATTCTAATTGGTAACACATTAATGATGGTTTTAATAACTTCGTCTTCCGATATATACTTATCAATGTTCTTTAGTTTTGGAACAATTTGCAAAATATGTTGTTCATAGCTTTTATCTTGGTTCCATTCTATCCTAGTATTCTTAACAGCACTCTTCTGTTCACGATTATTCTTTGTACTTCAATAGTATTTTAAAAATAGTACACAGAAATCCTTATATGATATTATTCTGTCCCTGTTAAGAAGGAACCAACCTCTAGCGGAGTTGTACATTGTTATTAATGATACAATCGCCCTCTCTCGTTCATTTTGAGACATCCAAAATAAGAGGTTAAATTTTCTAGATAATCCAGTAGATTATTTTCACCTGGAATCCTGACCACGTAGGAATATCCTTAAGGTCTCTCGGTTTAGGTCTTTTAATTCCTATTTCTTGTTGCTTTTCTAACATATCAAGAAGCTGTTCAGTAAAGTCATGTATCCACTCTTCACTACTTTGTATAGATTTCATTGGTCTTTCCATTTCTACATCGCTAACACTACTACTATATATATCTTTAGACTTTGTTATTATGCCCCTTTCTCGTCTATTTCCCTTTGGCATGTGAGAATAACTAGGACAAAATGACTTAGTCATAAGATTTTCCTTCTTGACGTTTCTTGCTAACTCATCTATTCAGGCACTACATCTGTCAATAATTTCTTGCATCTCTAAATAGTCCTTTGTGGTAACTTCCTTCACATAGTCAATATCTTGCTCTAACATTACAACTCTATCATTTACTAAATGCAAAGAGGTCTCTATTTAATCTATCCTAAAGTTCAACCTACTCAATTCATCTTCCATGAAATATAATATACTGTTAAGTTTACCATCTATACCTAGCTGTAATTGCTTATTGTTGTGTCTTAAATCTCTCATTTCACTAGTTATATGATTCATCTCGATAACAACTTCCCTTTTTAAGTTACGAATAGCTTCCATGATCATCAGTCCTTCATTTGACATATCTATAGGAAAATTTACTTGGTCCATACTAATTTCTATATTGTCACTACCATTTGTCCCAGACCGGAGCATACGTTCAGGATTATCTACATCTTCAATCACATTTCGACTATTTGACGTATTCATTGACGTATCGGATCGATAAATATCAACTCCATTAGACCCTACTGTTTACTTTTCCAAGATTTTCTATCGAGTACTCTAGAATCTAATTTTCGCTGTTCTGATTCTGTTTCGCATCCAACAAATCAGTACGTGTAACACTTCTCTTTGACTCGGTAGACTCAACTAAACTCATACAACTATTTGCGAGACTTAAAATAGGACTTACCAAACTTTCACACTTCTGTTCATGCTATTTCTTGGGATTATGTACTTCTTTTGAGATCAACTGTACCTGTTTATATTTGCTCTCCATTACTTTATTCACATAACCATCGTTGAACGTTAATGTTGAAATATAGATATCCCTATCAGTATCTATCCTAGCAGTTATTTCTCCATCATTTACACAACGTTTTTCAACAGAACGTAATCTGCATTCATTACTTAATCTTACGCTGTTGTGTATCTTACTTTGTGCCAAACTCATTCTGTGGCCTTCTAAAACATATCTATTTCCTTGAATGTTTATGCACTTGTACAAAACATCAGCAGATGTTACATTGCTATTACCATTAGGCTTATTGCGTGCTTCACGCTTGAAAGCCATCTCTAAGGGTTTCACTTGATTCGACTTACAGCCCGTTACTTCCAACTTTGAATCTTTCCTTAAAGATTCGCTTTCTTTCACTTTCGGTTTATCAGTGTTATTATACAAAGCCTTTTTATGCCAGCCGAGTTTACTGTGATATCGTTTAGTTTCGTTTTCCACATTATCTCATCCGTGGAACAAAGACTTAGTCTTTGATGAAATTAGATTAATTATCATTAATCTAGAAATAAAACTTTCTTTGAGAAGGAAACAACTCTTATGTATTTTGGTTTATTAAGTTTCAAGAATGTCAACACAAAGCTGAAATATTGCTAACCATCTTTTACAAGTCTAATATTTAAATTTCACCAAAAAACTCAGACCAAAGTAATTGCTTATTACCTTTACATAATTCTTATCTCATTGGATAAGATCTTCATGATATATTTACTATAATCCCTCAAATTATCCAATTTAGTGAAATATTCCATAATGGTGTTTTCACCACTTGAAAATTATATCTTATATCATTTCCTTCTTTCTGTTTTATATGGCTCAAACCATAAGTTTATGGCCACATTTGTTTTCTCCTTAGCACCATTTGAAAACAAAACTCCAATTTAACGTCTTCCATAAAATTTAAAATCAGCGTAATAGACTAAAAGTTCAATTTAGCCTCTTTAATCACCTTTATAATTACTAATTACTTTTGTCTCGCAAAGGTAAGGACACAGGAAAAGCAAGATTCAGCTAAGACCAATAGAAGACATAAAACACCGTTTCAGAGTGTAATGCCATTACACTTTCTAACAAGGTCTCTGCGACAGTATCAAGTAATTACGTTTGACCTATGTTTTTGAATCGCATAGGTCTGATTATTGATTGAATTGTTTTCTAGCGTTCTAATCGAGTTGACGAGCTTCTAAGGACGGAACCTATAGTTTATGGTAATGTGGGCCACTCTATTCAATAGACCACCGGCAATTGTAACCGCTCGCACAGATAGCGAGTGCACTAACTTCTCGGCCACCCTGGTCACCTCCTGATAACAATGAAAGAAAAAAATATTCTAGGAATTTATCTATTCACGGGCAAATGCTGCAAAAGGAATTAACTTCACAGATTGATCGAAATGATATCGTCATATTTTTACGTAAATATTTTTGGAACTAGGTTAACGGCAGAAAGCGTGTTGAATACGAGATTCTTAACACAGAAGGAGGTTGCCCAACCCAAAAAGAACTTTGAGTCACTTACCTCACACACTTCGCTCGTCTGCTTCACGTCCATGCTGACACAGAGAGATGATGAAAGCGACTGACTGCAGTAAACGGCAAAGTGAATGATTTTGTAAACTCAAGAAATCCGGAAAATGAGTCGGGAATGGCGTAAACCATAGTGCTGTTACCGCCCATACAATTCATTTTATCTTATCTTATCCGGAAAAGAAGTTTATGTCGAGAAATCCAGATTGGGAACGGAATTTCATTTATGGCCTTTCGGCATCTAAGACTCAAGCCGAAGTGGGGGAGGGGAAAGGATTCGGGGTGGTGTTGGTAAAGGCCTATGTTGTATGTGCCATCCCGGCATTTGTCTCGTATGATGAGAGGAAAACCCTGGAAAAACCTCAGTCAGGATGGTCGCCGCTTGGATCGAATCCACGACCTCCCGAATGGTATGCCAGCGCTCCGTAGGTTGGGAACGGGGAGTCGAAAGTTAGACATGGTATCGGTGTCATGGAAAGACGAAAACAGTTGGTAGCACCAGTTATGTGCACCTCGCAGAAACAGGCCCACCTCCTTGTAAGCTGTCAGAATCTTTTCATTGGTTCTCTAGATCTCGTATTTGCTAATTCTTAGCTCACTTGTAGAATTTGAATAGAGAAAACTAAGTTATTTTAGGCTTTAGCTAGATATTTAGAATGGCCAATTGCCAAACGTTAAATTTTATGGGACGTCGATTTTAGTTGGTAATGGAATTAAATGTATCATTTATTAGTCCCTTATCACAAGCAATTCTTAGTTGTAAGTTTAGAGGAAATACCTAAAATGAGTATCCAACGAAGCCCCATAGTCGTACTGGTACCTATTTTCTACACCCAAATTCTTAGTTCTACTAGCGACTATGAAGGTGACTACTTAGCGTAATTACAGAAGTGGAAGCAGACGACCAAAATAACATTATTAGGCTCAGGTCAATGGTAACACATTTTAGCAACAAGCGTGAAGGGAAAAATGTCGAACTTTTTCGCCCCTCCATGGCAATGCTCATCTGCGTGTTTAACAGGATCTATCAGACTTAATAGATGAATAAAACGTAATCAACGTTTACCTTAAACATTTCGCAGCTCAGAACACGTGCCATGCCATTTCTGTTATTTTCTGGCTTAGAGGAACATTTGTGTCATTATTTTCATCTAATAACCAGCTAAGAAAAGAAATCGAGGCGATTTGCAAACAACTCTTCTAAGATGAACTTGATCATGTCTCTTTAGCATGGAAAGAGTGATGGCAACATTTATTTCAGTGGATGGAAAGTGCTTTGAAAAAGATAATGTAGACCTATCTAATTAATTACATAGTTTTCCAGGATTTTTTTTTATCAGCCCTTGATACTCAACTTGGATTCCTGATGGGAGAGCCAATATTTAGACATTTATTGTTTCTTTTTTTGTGTTTGTTTTCTTGTTTTAGGGGGGGAGGGAACGTGACTACTACAATTGATGTTATTTGGCCAATAAATGTGATCAATCACTATATTTACTTGTTTGACAACATCTAAGTGTTGGAGGAAAAATATTTCACCATGTTTGTAGTTGACCATCACCATTGTGCTGAACTGATTTTTATCTTAGTGATATTTGAAGTACAAATATTGATAACGATATTTATCCTGCTAATGTCAACAATTGCCAAGGGTATAGCGCTCTTTATACCTCAGGTATTATTACCGCTATTGACCTCTATAACCTCTTTCTTACGTTTCTCATTTTCAAATTATTCATGACATGATCGTTCAAATATGGACATAGAATTGATCACAGTGATCACTATCATCTTGTGTATATGTTAAAGTTAATGCTCAATGTAGGTTCATTAATTACCTCAGTATTTATTGAACCTACCAATTCAGTCCTCTGTGTGCTATACATAAGAAGGTATGTAGTTGGCTACCTCCTTATTAAATTGCTAATTTGGAATTATAATAGATAATTGCAATTATTAGTTACGACAGTAGTATACTACGGGAAATCGCCAGATTTTACAGGTTGCTAACTTACAATCTAAAAGTAAATTAAACAGATTTCATACAGGGCTTCCATACGGACGAAAGCTGGAAACACTGTAACATTAGAGATGGGCATGAAAATATACTGCCATATGGAGTAAAAATCGAGCCATTCTCCGTAGTATACTACTAGCAGTATGCAGTGTCGCCTTGGCAATGTTGCAGAGTTGCAGTTATGTTGTTCAAGACTTTAGCTAACAGTGAAACGTTCTCGCTGACTTCACGGGTCCAGTGACATGGGAGCTTGACGGAAGTTGAGTCGAGGTGTTGCCGACAAGAGGCAGTTACTCATTTTCCCATATGTACGTGGAATTTTTTGAGACAAAATAAGATGAAAAGGGTATCGTAGTAGAATACAGATCAGTTTAAGAAGTTCCTCTCTTGAGATTACATTTGTAAATACAAAATTTTTTTGGACAAAATTTGCTTGTTTGCAGGACAGGATTTCTTATTACAATGGGAGAAATTGTTACATTAAAATATTTTGATCATACTTCTAACTTTTATTTCTAGCTAATATTTTTGTATCAATACAACTTTGTTTTTTGTACAACATTCTTTTCTTGTTTCTTAATTTCGCATGATAGGATTTTATGTGGCAATACAACTTTGTTTATTTCGAACATATCAAAATTCTTTTGTTACAATTCAAAATTGTTTCTTGTTTTTATTCTTGCAATTCAATTGGTTTGGTTTGTTTATATCTAAATTATTTATACCTGATAAAACAATTTCACATCGATGTTTCAGTTTGTGATTGAACCTTTGTTTTCTGCATTACTTTTATTTAAAATCAAGTAGTTACATATGAAATTTCAATTCGCTTTTTACACATGAACAAAATTATATAGTAGGAACAGTGTTCGAAGTTTACGGAAACCTATAAGCTAGTCTTGATTGGAGTTGCCGAGAACGACTGAACCTGCAGTTCCCCTTATAATGTCCCCAGGCTGCTCCAACAAAAGTAGGTAAACTCAACGAGTAAACCAGGGGCCAACGACACCCTGTTGTAAAAAGGGGGCTTACCCAAATTAACGTGGTCAAACCTCCTTGGAGACAAGCCGACATTACGCCACAGGAGAGGGCACATAACGAAGAAAACCGGTATCAGACCTGAAGGCAGGGAGGGTACCTAACCATCAGCAATCTGCTCAGCCACATCGAAGACAGAAGCATGCATGGAAGAAGCCCGAAAGAAGTGCCCTAAAAGCAGAGTTGGCAAAAACATAAAAAGAGGCAAAAGGGCCCTAAGATAGGCCCTAAGAAAAGCAAAATACAAAACCTTACTTTAGCGACCTAACGCAACTAGCCCCTAAAATAGTACAAGGCTCAACTCAGCTGAGCATTAGTTGACAAATTTAGATAAACTGAACTGATTTGACTATTTCCTAAGATTACTGAAGCATTGAATCAGAATATTAAACTTAACTTCATTCGTAACCACATTCTCACATATGAATAAATTAACACTCGCGGACAAATAACGGAAGGTTGAGGACCTTTCCAACAATACCACAGTGATGGTAGTTAATCTACATCATAATGAAACCCTTGACATTTATGTTACTAAAATTTCACAAAACGCAGTGCAAAAGACGGATTGCTTAACTTCTTGGGAACAAATGTTTTAGAAGTAAATCTTTTGTACATCAGAACAAACTTTAAAGATGCAGTTATTTCACATATTGAAATTGTAGATCATCTTGATTACAGAAGCACTCTGCTTAAGAACAGAGGCAATATTTTGCACACTTATTTTCCAAAATAAAAGATTAGGTTATTTCTCAAAAAGCGCTAAACATACTATCCTTTAGAACAGTTAAACAGAACTTCTACAATTACAAGAAAGTAATATGTCTTTCAACGAAAAGATTTATTTACAATATAACAACTGGGCAGTAATTTACTGTTAAAGTTCCATAATCATTGTTAAATAAATTTGTATATAATTTTCATTTTTTTAAACTTCACACAGCCTAACCCACGTTCAGACAATACAAACATGATATGCTATAGTCGGGTTAGGTGTAAAATCACAACATGAATTTCAATAAGCGAAATCGGTTTACGATCTCAAAAAGCAGCGAAGAAGATTTGAACCTTTTCTAAATTCCGAAACGAACATAGCGAATACTTAAAATCTTAGTTTGACAACCCTACCTACGTAGAAAGGTCGTGTAATTTCAAACATATGAGTTCCGAAAGAGCAAACAAAAATACTGAACGGAAAATTGACGTGCATTCTAAATGATGGTATCCACTATAGTACAAGGGTAAATATTCAATGTAAACGAATCATTTTAAATTGTGTTGAGATTTAGTTATCTAAATGTAGGTGAACCAGACTTGGATTTTTCGGAAGAGAAAGAGGAATTCTAAGAAGTTAAACATACATTACCTGAAAAGTAAATCGGCTCCCAGTGTTTATCAAATTAAGCAGACATCCTTACGGTGCACATCACCACACAGAAGAAAAAACACCAGTTTCATATCCAAGAAAGCACTGAACTACTTGCACACACACAGAAAGAGGGTTTCAAGCCCCACTGAAATTATATTTGTATTTATTTCAGAAAACCAACACTGCACACCACATACACCGCAACAAATCACTTCACATACTGATGAACGCTACTTCATATAAGCCCCTATTAAGTTGCCTGTTAAGATGTTCCTTCCAGTCCACTCCCGGTTCAAGCCAATATGGAGGATGAGAGATGCAAACTGCAGCAATAGATACACAGTTCCACTTTTAAAGAAACGGGAGTAACAGCTTCCTAGAAATCGTTGTAATATACCAATGGTAGCTGCTTTATATTTATAAATTTTTCCGACATTGGCTACATTAAACTTTGGTTTAATATAACTTCTGCGGCAACGTAATTTTCGCAGCTTCACCTGCTCGATGACCATGTTCCAACTACTTAATGGAATCAGCAAATAAGAAAAGAGAACTAAAGAGAAGGAAGAACGAAAACGACCAATTTTTGTCAGTTTTGGTTACCACCAAAACTGACAAAAATAAAACAAAAATCAGGTCTCTTTGAACTGTTCATGAAGATTTTCAATGAAAGAAAATTAGTTGAAGAAAATAATAGAATAAAATGTGCAAAGAAATATCAAGAAATAAATAGAAAAAACAATAAAATACATATCCCGCCAAACAACAATCAATGGGGTATTTTGTATGGCTAATCTACATTTGTCATCTGGACAAATAAACTCTTTTTTAGAAAGCAGAAGACGAAAATATTACCGACAAAGTCCGAACATAAAAGAAAAGATGACGATACACAAAAAAGGGGAGAGGGTAAGATATGTAGCGACCAACTAAAATTGGGTCGTTACATATTTTCCCCCTACCAAAATAATTAGAGACAATGAAGCAAAAGTTGGATTTCTCATCTTGAAAATCAAAAAACAATCCTCAATGTTTTCATGTCCGAAGGAAACAGAGAGGAGAGAGAAGTAGGAAGAGTCTTAATACCCATTACTTAACAACTCCTCTTTTTCTTTTTCGGTGCAATCAAGAATCCGGATATTACCTCTGTCCTGGCCCACTATGGCCATAACCTGAACTCGTTTCGGGGTTAGGACTCAACGCAACGCCAAGAGATCCGTTATCAGGCGGTAGAGTGAGAGAATCTCTTTGAAAATAGATATTACCACACCTATGAGACGACTGCTGACAGCCCTGATGAGGACTGCTCCCGAAGTTCAACACCTGGGACGAAGTGTTCTGAAATTTTCCAGTGACAACCGGTCCACGGCATACAACATCCTAAGACGACCCAGAGTTTGGACTCGAAACCGTACCAGTGGGACAACTCGCTACCAGTACCGGGGTATGTTTCTGCACCGGATACGTGACCAAACAGCATTCATATCTGTGATGACAATCCTGATAGGTATCCTTCCCTCGATCATTGTCATTATATATTTGATTAGTGTTATTATTATTATTCGATCATTAGGGTTGTTTCTTGTGTTATTAGTGTTGTTCGTGTTTTTGGTTGTGGTAGACATGTTGTATCTATCCGTGTGATTATCGTTATAAGGACGAGTGGAATTGTTCGTGTTTTGAGTGTTATTGTTATAGTGTGTATTATTGTTGTCTCTATTGTATCTACTTTGGACGTTATTACCTCCCGATCTAAATCTTGGATTTTAATGATTAGTACTATTCTCCCTATTTCGCCTTCTATACTTAATCCTATTCAACAACACAATATATCTTAAAACTGGAAATAAATGATATATTAATATAAGAAAATTAATGAGTTTTGCGAGCAAGGAATTTTCTTGGCGGGAAGATTCGCCAATGATATAAGACCACATACTTGAGATGAATTGAGATTTGGTCCTTTCACGGATGCTGACACTCTCATCCAATCAGTAAATAAGTAAAAAGGAAGAAAGATACGTAACAAAGTAGTTCAAGAAATAAATCTTTACGCCAAGAAAGCTAAACAAAAGAGAATCAAAAGATTAATCAATTGATCGTAAACATGAGAAAATAAATCTTTAAAGAATCTGGACGACACTGCGATCACAATAGTAAGAACCTTTTGGTCTTGAAGCTAAACATGGAAAATTCGTAACAAAAAAGAATAAAACAAATGGAACGGTGCTGCAAGGTCGTTACAGTTTGCAACACTGAAATGTATCGGATGTAAGAAAAATTCTACCAATGTGCATCTGACACACTTATATCAGAAATTTCCACCAACAATCACAAAGATCAATACAATACAGGGTGATAAAAATGGGACAATACAGGGTGATGGCATACATCATATATTTAGGAATTTGAAGCTCTTATGTGCACGGCCCTGATGTCTGTTTTAATATCATAGAGCCATGAATGTTACATAGTTGGAAACTTTATGGAACAAAGATTCCTACAAGGTAAAGTTTCCAACGAGGTTTCGCTTGTGCTCATTTGTAGAAGAATGCAAGTCTCTGTTCATTGCAAGTCTCTGTTCTTGATTCAGGTTTGGTCTTGTCTTGATTTTAAACATTTCTAGCCCCTTCTTCTGTACGTGATCAGCACAGTGGAGGAATATGTACATCTAGTTCCACATCACTTCTCTTTTATTTTGGGACGGCCATATTGTATTTCGGTAAATTTTATTTTATCTCACGTAATGTCTATTCAGGTTTTGTCTGAATGTTTCACGCCTCTATAAGGCCCACAGTATTGAGTTTGGGTGTGGAGCAGAACAAAAGTCGCTTCTCTTAGAGTTTGACCTATTATGGGGTCAAATTCTTACGCGTCAGGTAATATGTGAGGTATTCATCCATTTGGATCTTCTTGGTTGTGAGTCTTCTTCTTTTCCTCTTTCCTTTAGTATGCAATTTGTGGGAGCTGTTGTTTGGAAAAAAAAGTTTCAATTTATTATAAGGTTTTGTTCGGGTGAAAAATGTTTGCTGTTATTCAGAATATTTTGTTAGTCCTGAAAAGGACCAGTGTTTTCATGGTGCTGTTTTACTTGTTGCTTTTTTTTAGAATTTCCAACAGGTCCCCTATGATGTCCAGCCTGAAATATCTGGGTGGCTGTTCCTGCCTGTTCCTCCGGACGTTTTATTTCTTTTGTAAATAGGCTTCAGGTGTTTCGTGTCTTGGTTGCTTGTAGATTCTTTTTCAGGAATCCCTATTCAATAATCTTTGCATGTTGGACCACTTCCTTCGTTGCCTCTAAATTAAAGCCGACTTTGCACTCTTCCAAAATAAAGTACCACTCTTCTTCTGCTTGTAGTGGTTTCTAACCTCCTCACTGATACTTAATTCTGATCTTCGTAGACTAACTGTGATGTTTGGGAAATTAGCTTTTGCTTTGATGAACCTTAGTTAATTCTAGTTAGGTTTCCAGAGTCTTATTGACGGGCTATAAGGGAAAATGAAAGGTGAATTAATTAAAATGGTTCGGTGAAACGGTATTGAATTTAATATTTCGGGATTAATTAGTTACAGCCAAAATTGTATTTTTAAGATTAAAATTTATTACTTAAAACTATCTCTGAATAACATAAATAGGTTAAAGTACACATTACTACTTGAAGAGTGAAAAAAGTAAGCAGAATAGTAATAACAGTATTCATAACATGGCCCTACGTTTCAGTATTAGGACTTCACAGTGTACGTAAAAGATTAATGAACAATTTTACTAAAAAATAAATAAGTAGAGCAGACCAGGATCCTTAGAGAACAGAATACAAATATTTAATCATAACATGTCACTGTTACTCCCCGAGAAACCGAAAAATGTGAGTACACATGCTTCTTTAAACCAAGCGAGACTTATGCACAAAAGAGTGAATAATAAAAATAATTCAGAATCATTTTCATAGTAACTGACTTGAAACAAAGTTCGTCTCAAAGTGCTATAGCAAAATACAAACAGGGACATTAAATTCTTTAGTTTGAATAATAATAAAAGTGCTGAAGCAAACACGTAAAGACGAAGACAGAAAGACAACATATCTAAATACAGTATATCGAAACAGTTAAAAGAAAACAGACTTTAGTGCTAGGCAATATATCTTAAAAGGACATTGACATTTTAATATAACATATACACCTTCTCAGTAAAGATACGATCTAACCTCACACATAAATTTCGAAGAATAAACATAATTCGAGATGGTTAATTTCAGGTTAGATTAATTTAATTAAGTTATAAAATAACATGCGTTGTTACCAAATCATGAATTCTAATTTAAATAAGCGCCAACGTCCAGAACATACGGCGGTAGGCAAGAAGGGCACGAAGAGAAAAAGAAGTGCTAAGGAAATTCGTGAATGCGTGAGGAAAGCAACAAGAATGTTGAAAGATTTCATATATTAGTCCTGACATTTCGGACAACTTCAGAATGATAAACGCATAATGAATACTCAATTTATTACAGATTATTTCTGCCTAAATAATAATAATAACTTCAATTTCTGCCAGATAAATGCAAATTTTATTATGTCACACAGAGGAGATATGCTACGGCCCACAACAACATATGGAGGTGAGGGAGGAGACACAGTGGACCTTTATACGGGGAACTTAGCCCTCCATTCTAGAAATATAACCTGTCATAATAAATAATAATAGTAATCGCTCAGTGTATAATAAATAAGTTCAACAAGTTAAATATAATAAATTAATTTGTGTGGAAAAAGGGGAAAAAATCGAGTTTTTATTTCATTAAAATTTCAAACACAAGAAGTTCTCAAATGACCAAAATCTGATCGAAGTCTTGCATGAAGTTAGCTATCAAAATCCAGGCCAGTTCAACCCTCTTCGGCTGCTTTCAGAATTTCAATATAACACATACCAAGTCACCGAATTCCCTCTTTGGACTCCCTTAATAATCAGCTAAATACTTCATATACCTGAATATCCATTGTTTTCGTTTACTGCTAACAAGACAACTGGAGCAATTTGAAAGACTAAAGGAGACACATTCTACTTATTTACGCTTTTCTATTTACAGCTCTCACCACTGAACTGTCATACGCCATACTTCTCTTGTACGACATACTCCTACCATGTATTGAAAAAAAAACATTTCTAATTCCCAATATCAAGAGAGAGAAAAATCGTCTGAAATAAACCCTCACTGGATGATTCTAAAATCACTATTAAGAGAACTATAGAGCTCGATCATAGAAGTCGAAAATAGAAAGTTCGAACAAAATATATAGAATATAATATCTGACAGACATTAAGAAACAACTATAGCAAAACATTAAGCTTCTTATTCACACAGAAAAATATGTTGATCATCTAATAAAATGAGGGAATAAATTATATAGAAAAATAATTCACCATAGTCACCACAAGAAATATTAAAAGAACATAATATTAAATAACTGCATTAAACTCTTCATCCAGAGCATGACGTTACAGACGAATAAAACGTCACAAGCAAGGCGTGCACAGTGTTTCACTAATAAGTGTATCCTATCCTAGGCTGGTTCATAATTGACCAAATATTACCGCATAATTGTCGATGGATGTATTGTGTGCATGGTATAATATATATAAACACAAGATCCATGGCGTGCGATAAAAGTGGTGAGTGCAGCCCAGCCCTCCATAGAAATTCAGTGGGTGGGCTCAGTCCTCCCGAGCCCACCCTGAATCTAATCTCTGGTTGGGACCCATTGTAAAGCCTTTGACCCACCTTGTTCAAGAACAAATAGTGAAGTTTCCGAAGGTTCAGCACCGGCCCCCCACAAGGCAAATTCTTCTACCCAGGCCTGGTTTCGCACGAGTATCCAAGATTTCCTTTCGATAGCTGACTGTCCCTTTAGGAGTGTATGCATCAACCCACTGGACTCTAAATTTAGAGCAGTGCTTCAAGCGATGGTCTGCTAGAAGAGGCGTGCCACTATCGGCAGCCTTCACTCCCTGGTGAAGGCAGTGGCGGAGTCCCACAAGACAAAGTGCGTAGGGCCATTGATGAGTAGTCATACAGATTTCAAGGGTGTGTGAAGGCACATGATGGCAATTTTAAACAAAGATTGATGCTTCTGTTTCTCAATGTCTGTAAGTAAAACATATTAAATTATCATATATTTTATTACACCTTAGATATAATGCCATGAAAACTTTGTAACGGAATTTACGAAAGACTAGGTAAAATAAAGAATACTTACAATGTTTGGTGGACTACAAGGGGAATATGGCTATTTTCAGATTAATAGACAACTTTTCTTGATGTACCCACCTACATTTTCTGCCCATTCTGTACACATAGGACGCCAATGATACCAGCCTAGGTTCCATTTGCACTAAGGACTATACATAAATATCACAAATTCCCGAATCCAGAGGGTTTAACCATAGCCGACACATTGAGAACATGCAGTAAGACGGAAAATCCCAAATATTAGGGTATATTTCGTAAGCAAATAAACGTCGATGAAAACTTATTTCACATTTAAGTTTCTTAAAAGAAGGTCGCATAAATTGACATGTCGCATGACCCCCTTCCCATTTAAAATTCTCAACAGAAATCCAAGATGACGGTTTTCTAGATAGCTGCCAGGCTGGTGATATTTACAATCAGATTACCCCTTTCTCCTATATCATGTGTTGGGATAATAGATGACTATTTGTCAACTCGTTTCTGTGTTATGGCTACTTTTACCTGTTTTGGTATGGCTACTTTTACCACACTGATAGACCATCTTTGTGGACTTAGATGCACTTACACTTTCTGTGCACCCTGTGATACCTGCCCAGGCTCTATACGTACACTAAGGGCTATCAATGCGTATTCATAATTTCCGGATGCAGAGCGGTAAGTCGGGACGGTTTCCTACCTTTCAATGTAATTCAAGCAGCGGATCGATTTCTAAAAAAATCCAAGATAACATTTTTTTCACAAATTTAGCTATGTTCCCAAATCCGATTTTAGGGGATTTTGGTGAGGTGACAGAGTGGGACGTAAACAACATAACAACATATCAACATATTATAAGAGGAATTAGCTTTCCAACCTTTTTTCATTTCCGACATCAGTATTGCATAAAATTATTATATTAAATGTTAACATTTAACAAATTAGCGGTTTGGTCTTTCCACATTGGCATCTAATACATGCACTGACATCTAGTATCTATTATTAAGTCAGAGCAAGTCGCCAATTTAAACATGAAATTAGTGTCTCGATAGCTCAGTGGTTGGATACGGAGGTAGTTGTGTAGTCTGAGACATTAAGACAACGTCTGCATGCTTATGGGTTCGAATACTACCTTGGCTATGCTAATATGTTTATATGCTTTTGCCTTAGCTGTATGAGTATCACAGTTGTAATGGAAACACAAAAGTATAAGTTAACCGTTACATAAATGTATTATTTTTTTAACGAAGTTCGGCACAACGCCGGATTTTTTGCTGAACGTCCGGTTTGAAATGTGATGAGCATGTGGATGTGCTATTTAAGTGGACTCGAGTTTAATCCCCGCCAATATAACTTCTTAACAATTCCTCCTTTTGTTATATTGATTATTATTGTCTGCGCGGGATACAAATATGATATGTAGAGAAATGATTAAATGAAATAATAAAATTAGGTTACATTTAATTTTCCAAATATACTTTTACTATATATTCGCGTCGCGTTCGCGATGGCGGACTAGCGGACTGGGCCAGCACGCCAATGAAAAAAAAAAGGCTATGTCGTTATAAGAATCACAAACGTCTAAAATGAAACCCTTTTATTCCTGATTTAAATTATCTGGTGTAGTAAAAAGTAATCCATTATTTTTGCATGACATTGAAGGCTTGACTTACCATAGTTAGAATGATCCGATTTAGGTCACATATGCGCCGTTTTGTTCGATAACGTGTTGCCATTTAGAAGGTAATATCATGATGCCTCTCTCATAGAAGCCCTTATCCCTATTGGCAAAAAATTGAGACAGTCGATGTTCACAAGCCTCTCTTGACGCTAATTTTTCATTAGCAAACGTGTTCGCCATGGACGGGAACAGATGGTAATCACTCGGTGCCAGGTCCGGACTATAAGGTGGATGCATAAGAACTTCCCAACCAAGATTCCGGAGCTTCTGGCGAGTCACTATCGATGTGTGTGGCCTGGCGTTGTCCTAGTGGAACACAATGCCTCTCCTATTGGCCAAAGCTGGCCGCTTCTGGGCGATTGCTGCCTTCAGACGGTCCAATTGTTGACAGTATAGTTCCGAGTTAAGGGTTTGGCCGTAGGGGAGCAGCTTATAGTAGATAATTCCCTGCCAATCCCACCAAACACACAGCAAAACCTTCCTGGCCGTCAATCCTGGCTTGGGCACCGTTTGCGCTGGCGCACCGCGCTTCGACCACGACCGTTTTCGCGTGACGTTGTCGTAAGTGATCCACTTTTCATCACCAGTCACCAACCGCTTCAGAAATGGGTCGCTTTTGTTGCGATTCAGCAGCGATTCGCAGATGGAAATTCGGTCCATGAGGATTTTTTGCGTTAACTCGTGTGGCACCCATACATCAAGCTTCTTTTTGTATCCAGCCTTATGCAAATGGTTCCACACAGTTTT
>JAGDQP010016792.1:0-39870 GCA_022664845.1 Lepisma saccharinum
AGAGAGAGAGAGAGAGAGAGAGAGAGAGAGAAAGATAGATAGATAGATAGATAGATAGATAGATAGATAGATAGATAGATAGATAGATAGATAGATAGATAGATAGATAGATAGATAGATAGATGGTATATCTTAATGAGTGAAATCAACTTCACCGACAAATTCTGACACCATAACATGGAAATATGTTCATATTAACATGGGTCCTATTCCGCTTCGTTTCCGAGATACAGGGTTTCATGCAATCTACCTCACTGACACTATTCATTCACGATAAATCAGAAACGAAGCACGGAAGGAAAATGTTGCTGGGAGTAAATTTGTATCAGTATGGTGCACACTGTAAGGTAAATTTCCAAGTTTCCAGATTGCCAGTGTTGTCAACCTTGTATAAAAGTTATTTTTAAGATTGGACGGTGTCAGTTTATTGCATAGTTACTTGCTGTTACTTTAATTTGTGATACGAAGCTCCTTGAGGATTAAGATCTGTATTTCTTTGCACTTGCAGTCCTCCTAGGCTGATCAAAGGATCTTTACTATGTCTGCCATAGCGATAATACATATTCGAGGATGAGTGTCCTAAGCGATTCTCATTTTGATGTGTGATCGGTTTCCATGGTAACGATACTTTAACAAAAATATTTTTGGGCGCACTGCATAAGGACAGCTGGACATATTCTGTCCAAGCTTTGTTTGGTAGTAGAGTGGAGACTCCTCCACGTTTCAGCCGCGTTAGAACTGTACGATTGTTACCGTTCCCATGGTAAAGAGACTCCATTGTTAAAGCTTATATTGGTCATCATGTGTCCAGCTTGGTATGATTGTATTGGTATGATACCCTTAAAATTTACACCGAATTAGAAAGTTGAGTTTATTATTGTTTCCATGACATCGGGACTTAATATTTAAAAGCATATTGGAACATTATATAGATATAATTTAATTAATTGCATCCAAACTTTCCATAATCATACAGTGATAGGCCCTTACAATGCGCTTAGTTTGTTTTACAATATAATGCCCATACCGTTATAGTTTCCATTGTTACAAGACTACATTATTAAACACTTATTCGGTGAAAACTGTTAGAACAATATGCTTCAAACTTGGCATGATGTATTGGAATTTACCATTAAGATTTAAACCAAATTACGTTGTTGAACTATTCACCGTTTACATGGTAGTTAAATTCCATTAGTAAAAATATGTTCAAGCATTACATAAGAACAATTGAACGTATTGCAGCCTAACTTTACATAAGGGTGTTGAGAAGTGCCAAGGTTTCCTTCGTATCAGTATGATAAAATATTTACCATTTCCACGGTGTAAAAGGTGCTGCTATGCAAACTTATTCTTATGATGTAAGTGTGCTATTTTATTTAGGAACACCCTGTTGTTCTAGAAGCTGCTGTCATCAAAATGTCCTATCAGGGAAGCTGTGGGCCGAAGTTCACCCTGTAGATGCTGATTAATCTCACTCTTTAATCTGAAGTCCAAGCCTTACGCTTGTAACGTTCTTATATTAGACTAAATTGCCTGGTAATCAACGGTGTCTAAATAGCAATAGCTAATAATACTTACTATGAAATTAAAAGTAAGATTAAGATGCCACTAAATATTTCTTTATTGAATGACCGTCAGTGGTAATCAAGGAAGTGAATGAACCTTTCAAGATGAATACATGAGTTGAAGTGGTGTTCTACAGGGCATACAAGTACTTATATAGATTTTGTAGATAAAAAAGGTACGGATTTCCTGAAAGATGAAAACAGGTAACCTTTATATACAGTTGGTAGAGTGGCGCCCATGGAGTAACACTGTGTTTGCTGATCCTGACAATCGCTGCTAGTTTAAGAAAAAAGTATGAGACACTACTCGCAGTCTAACTTCAAAATATTTTATTTTTATAAACTGAATGTAATTATATTTTCATAATGAAAACCATTAGAGTATGTAACGAATTAACTTTATGATTATGAGATTTATAATAGTAACATACTATGAGAATAAATTTATAAACATAACTGTTGAGATATTTGTTGAGAAAATTTCTAAGATAACAAACTGAATTATATGTAAAAGCCGACTCTTAAATTTATTTAAAAAGTATATAAAATTGACTTTGTGCCAGAGATAGACATATGATATCAGATTATATAGTCGATTCAAAATTGTATTGTAAACAACTAATAGAAAAATATTTAATGTTTCATGTTATAAAATTTAAATTCTTCCTGAGAGGAGCAGCTTTATGAATAACGTATCTAATATTTTCATCTTTCTTTTGTTTATGAATTAAAACCTGTACTAACTTTCCTCTCTCAATCATAGATCGTCTTTCTCTTTTATCTGAATATTAGGCAGATTTCAAAAAAAAAATTATCTATTGAGATCGGTACCATGGACAATATACGCGCTAGTGGCCATAATTTTAAGATATTTAAACCAAATTTTATTATGTTGTTTCTAGGCTTAATTGCTCGGCTAAGTTCGTTAATGAGCAAAATCGGTCAAAGGGGGTGGTCGGGGGTTGAAATTTTGAAAATATATATTTATATAATTACACGTTAGCGGCCAACATTGTGAAGATATTTGAGCCAAATTTTATTATTATGTAATTTCTAGGCTAAATAGCTCGTCTAAGGTCGTTAATGAGCAAAATCGGCTCAAGGGGGTGGTTGGTTAGGGGGTTGAAATTTTGAAAAAAGTATTTATAGGGAAACTTTGTCTGCATAAATTGTAGTACTCATTAAGAAGTTTACGGTGACACCAACGATTCAGGGGTTGTGCTGGTAAGAGTGAGAGTGGGGGTGGAAATTCGAAAATTTTAAAATCATGTCTTGTGCGGTAACGTTAAAAAGCTCTTGATGATTAATCTATAAATCAATAACTAGTTTCTCGATAGCGCTCATATTTCATTAGGGGTATAAAAGGTGGCGGGTTTCATTGGGCCTGTTAATTTCAATTGGAAAGTAACTGCATTCAGTTCTAATAAGAAAAGTTTGCACGGTAATTAGTTACCGTATTTATAATTTTATAATGAAAATAAAATAATAAAAGTATATTTACTTAAAGTGTTTTTATTCTGCACTTACCCCAATAAATTTAATCAAAAACACTTCGAAATCTACCTCAGCCTCTAGCTCTACCGAAATGATTTTTAAAAAAATATGAAACATTATGCCGTTGAACAATGGTAGCAACGAGTGAAATAAATTGTTTGGACATACTTGTATTTCCCATCTGAACGAAGTGAAAAGAATGATTACTTTTGAATGAATACCTAGACCCACACATACAAATGTACTGTTAGTTTAAACTGAGAATGCAAACGTATCAATCATGCAAAAGAAAACTTAGGAGCAAAACTCAAAACTAACTAAACGCAACTGCTCTAATTTCGACAGTGTAAACTGTGGTTTAATTTACATATTTGTTAGAGGAAACACGGCACAGAAACTCTCTCACGTTAAGTTCTTTTGCCCTGGAGGTGAATTAATTTTCACTAATCGCAGCCTTGTTAATCAATACAAGAAGGAAAATGTAAACATTCCTGTTATACAATTGACCCAGAACTTGTTACTGTTAGATTTTCATCAAAGTATCCCACATTCAGTAAAACTGAAACCCCATTTTAAACAAAAGAGTGTCCTACTTTAGTAGTAAACAACGTTATTTCTTAGCCTATTTACAATGCCACTTTCGTAGAAACAAGTAAAAGAGAAACCCAGAATTACACCATGAATAAGAAATTCTATCTAGAACTAACAAAAATGTCTTTGTTTCAAATATAATTTTATTTTCAAAAATAATTTGATTTTAATAGCTTTGAGTTTTAGATATTTACAAATATCGTACTTGAATTAAGGTAGTAACTTTAATTTGATGTAACTATTACTGTTGTATT
Source organism: Lepisma saccharinum (assembly GCA_022664845.1). Lineage (NCBI taxonomy): Eukaryota > Metazoa > Arthropoda > Insecta > Zygentoma > Lepismatidae > Lepisma > Lepisma saccharinum. The sequence continues at coordinate 3,908 of JAGDQP010016792.1, forward strand.
ACATTGTAATTCAACAAGAATTAGACTGCTCGTGAGGAAATCCACTAGGCTCCGTAAGAAAAATCATGAACCCTAGCACTATTTATTTAACTTGTATCTATGAACCAAACAGGCAGTATGGTCTCAGGGTGGCGTATGCTAAAGAAATGACGTCGCTTGGCAAGCACCCTTCAGAAACAAGGAGAAAGGTTAAGCAAAACCATTTGTCTAGATACCATGCCGGCATTCACCTGGTGGAACTGAAGAAGGTTCTCGCAAACCTCGGTCAGTGTGGCCAATAGCAGAACTCGAACCTGTGTGTCTTCCAGTGCCGATCCGAAATCAGTCATTGTTCAGGATGAGGCAGACCCCTTTTTATATCTTCGTAAGACTCTTAATTTTGTTTTGTCCATCTGATGGCGAATCAGTCCATTGATCTGCAGTATAATGGTTAAGAAAGCTGGTAAAGAAACACTGATATCTAATTTAAAATACGTTATGCTAATTTTCCCGGCCATTTTAAGTTTGCTGACAATTAATTGACTACGCATGTGTATATTAGGTTTAGTTGCAGACATACACAACGAAGTGCGTCTTGCAATTAGAATGCTTCTTTAGTATACATGTTTACTTTACATCGTAGGCGAAATCGTCCATGTAGTAACGTGGGAAAGCTACCACAGCATACCACAAAAACCTATATGCTATATTCCACCATTGTTGTCAATTGTTTTGCAGAATTTCACACTGCTAATTATACCCAACCTAGTTCTAAAGCAGAGTGCAATTGATTTAAAGATATTTCTGTGGCAATACTCGGTCTGTAATACTTTTGGTATAAAGTAAGCAAGTTTTCCGTTGCAATTAACTCAGATATCATATAAAAGTGTTTGCCGGATTCTTACCTCAAAAAGCTTATTTTCCAGATGTATTTTTAACAATTGGCGTTTAATTCTTCCAGTAAGAAGACCAGGTGTATGCATAAGTTTTTGCCGGTTTTTGTGGTAAAGAAAACACGTAATTTTCAAGTGAAATTAATTTTGTTTTATTCAAAATATTGGCCATCAGCTTCTACACATTTCGCCCATCTTTCGGGTAATTGATGCATATCAAGCCAGAAAAACTGCTTGTCTTTTGCGACAAACCATTCGTCGAGCCATTTTCCAACGTCTTTGAAATCGCTGAAGTGCTGCTCTGCGAGCGCGTGTCCCATTGATGCGAAGAGGTGATAGTCAGATGGCGCCAGGATTGGGGAGTACGGCGGGTGCGGAAGGATGTCCCATCAAAGCGATTTCAAGGTGTCTTTCACTGGTTTTGCTGTGTGAGACGGCGCATTGTCGTGTAACACAATCACTTTGCCATGTCTTCGGGCCCATTCCGGTCGTCTTTCGATCAATGCGTGATTTAAATTAATCATTTGTTGGCGATAGCGTTGTGCATTAACGGTTTCGCCGGGCTTCAAGACTTCATAATACACAATACCGCTCTGATCCCACCAGACACAAAGCATGGTCTCCTTGCCGAAGCGATTTGGCCTTGGTGTTGAAGGATCGGCTTCGCCAGGTGAAAGCCACGATTTTTCCGCTTCGGGTTTTCAAAATAAATTCATTTTTCGTCACCCGTCACAATTCGATACAAAAAGGATTTTCTTTCGTGGCGTTGAAGCAGCATTTCACAAGTGACTTTTCGATTTTCCATTTGAGGTTCATTCAAATAGTGTGGAACCCATTTACTCAGTTTATTGATCTTCCCCATTGCTCGTAAACGTCTGCTGATTGTTTCTTGTGACACATTTAATGCTTTTGCCAATTGCTGTTGAGTTTGAGTTGGGTCATCCTCCAATAACACCTGCAATTGCTCGTTTTCGCACTTTTGTGGTCTACCAAAGCGCGCACTGTCTTTCACATTGAAATTACCACTTTTAAATTGTCGAAACCATGTCCATCGATTAGCGATGGAGCGTGTTCACCATATGTTCCTACCAGCACACGATGACTTTCAACAGCCTTTTTCTTTTGATTAAATAAGAAAAGCAATGCGTGCCGAAATGTTCTTTTTCAGGCACAAAGTTTGACATGATCACTGAACGATAAAACAAAGACGCTAGTGTTTGGCGGACTCAACTTGTGTGTGTTTGTAGTTTAATGTCAGACGAACAAAATGACGTATGTGTCAAATGAATGCGCTGCGTACTTTTCTCTGGCGCCATCTCTTAGGTAAACCGGAAACTACTTATGGATACACCTGGTACATTCTACGAGTATAAATAAAGATACCACACTAGTTTTCCTGGTAAAAAAAAATATCTGCAGAATATTCCGATCCAAGAGCATACAAGAAACACGCGATACTAATGTTTGTGCCAAAATAATTTTCATATCAAGTTAGTTGAAATTAATGGTAGAACCTGGGAGAAAATTTTGACCAAACTTATTAGGTAATATACTTACTTGTGACAAGTCTCTTCCAAAATTATACCCATTTCCAGAGACTCAGTTTTTTAGCAACAACTTTCAAAATAAACTAGAATGGGATTATTATTGAATGGGCTCAATTATTGAAGTAAGTAAGGTAAAAATGTTTGTTGATAAGCAAGTATACAGTAAATTCTTACAATTTTCGTGTTTTTTTGTTTTGTTATATGTGTATTTGATCATTTATAAAGATGCATACAATATGTTCTTTGATATAACAAAATTTAAGACATTAATCCTTAGAAAATGTAGCCGTAACGTTCTGATTACTGTAATTGTTGACTGAGTACCAATTATTGTTGTTCAAAACATAGAGTGACCATCTTTTTTATAAAGCCAAACCCTGACACATCGTGTTAAAAGCGAAAGAAAAAAAAAAGAAAATGTGACCCAAAAGTCCGATACCATAGTTGATTTTCCGTTATAGAACGGTGTAAAAAAAAGATAGAAGTTTACATGGAGAATTCAACTATCGTATCTGTGGAACCAGTGGCGTACTGAAGAAATGTGCAGGGGTCAACCTGAAAAGTCAAAATGGAAACTAGGGTAACTCTTTACGTATTTGGATTAACCATTAAAACCAAACAATTGTTTGGATAATACTGTTCGATATTTTGTACGGTTTGGGGCCTACAAAAACTAAGAGTTACCGCAGTATTACGTCACCAACGTCGTCCATTGGCCATAACTAAAAGAACTGCTGACTGTAGAACACTAAAAAAATATTAAGGATAAAAGTTTACGTGAAGAATTCATCTATCATATTTGAGGAATCAGTATCGTATAGAAAACACGTGTAAGGGACACAACTTTAAAATTTCAAATAAAAACTGGGGTCAACTATTATTTAGCTGGAAACATTACTTAATTCTATACAGTATTCTAATAAGAGGGAAATTCTTCAAGACGTGCCTTCCTTAACAGTTTCAAAATCTCAAATGATCATAGGATGGTGAGATGTAAGCTGAAATTAAATACTAGACTTGAGAGAAAGAAGCTTATCAGAGGAAAACTGACGGTATTAGATCTAGAAGATCTATTGAAAAGCAGACATACATTCGAGATAGAACTAAGCAACAAATTCAGCGCCTTGGAAGAATTATAAGACATATCAATAGGAGAAATAAAATACTGACTGAGATAATAAGAGAGGCGGCAAAGGAAATAGCAGACATCAAAAAGAAAAAAGAGAGCAAAATCTCAAAAGAAACTAAACTCTTGTTGATAAAAAGGAGGGAAATGAAAGAAAAAAAATGACATAAAGAGGATTGGACACATAGAAGTAAATAAAATCGTAAGAAAGAAAATAAAAGAGGATGTACGTTGATACAACGAAAATCTTGTTAGAAATGATCGAGGAGATTAAGAGCCTGAAGAAAACCAAACAGTAGCTCATGATAGGGAAAATGCAAAGTTAAGATATCTAACGAGACCGTAACCAGAAATAAGGAGGAACTTATAAAAATATTTGAAAATTTCAACAGAAAATTATATAATTCCGAGGAAGAACTAGGAAATGAAGATTCAGAAGAAAATGATGTAGAAACTTCAGACGCAACGAAAGAAAAAGGATAAAGAACTTCGAGGAATGAAGACCGGAAAATCGTCACGAAAAGATGGACCCACAACAGATATATGTAAATGGGGAGATGAAGAGATGAAATATGAACTTGTTAAATTATTCTCAATATGTCTGAAGAAGAGAAAAATACCCTCAAGTTCGAATAATGCTATTATTATTTTATTGTACAAGAAAAGGAACAAAGAACGCGTCAAAAACACAGACCATACTGCCAGTTCTATACAAAATGTTCACCAAAGTTTCGCCGTGGATTTAGAACAATGGACCACATACAAGTACTGAATGAAGTTATGGAAAGGCCTAATGAATATCAACTTCCACTATACCTGGGATTCATAGATTTTGAAAAAGCGTTCAATTCGGTCTCCTTAGCAACAGTACTTAAATCCCTTGAACATCAAGGCATCGAAAATCCTACATCAAGTTACCGCGAAACATTTACTCAACTGCCACATCTGTCATTTGACTGCATAAAAAGAGTGAAAAATTTAAATTTGGAAAAGGGATAATGCAAGGAGATTCAATTTCTCCAAAACTGTTTTCAGTGGTCCTGGAGGGAGTGTTCCAAAACTTAAACTGGGATGAAGTTGGAATAAAAATCAATGGCGATTACCTTAATGATAACAGACTTAGTAGTCGGTCATTTATGGTGCCGGACACCATGATAAGGGACCACCTCGCGGGAACATTTATAAACCGAGTTGAGGGCGTTTGCGAGAGATCTAAACTATAGCAATGGCGCTGGACTTCACGGGAAGTGTCCGAGCTGCCGGCATGGTACCTAGAAGATAGGCGTTGTACACCTTCTTTAGCGGACTCGGCTATGGATGAGTAAACACAGATAAACATTTAACAATGACATTTATTATAGGACTTTGCTAGTAAATCTGAAGAATGCAAGTTATACATTTAAACATGGAACGTGGATAAGAGATGCCAATACACCTCGTCGGCATCGATGTTATGAATCATGAAGTAAATCTGTTTACACCAAATATGATTAACAAATACAATGAATTTAAGCTGTCACTTTCACTGTATAAGTGGTTTAATCGTGTTTAAACCAAAGATGTAAAATTCTATAATTCTTCTAAGTCCAAATTGAAGAGTAGTTTGTAGACGCGGGTCTTAGAGGGTCCAAACCGGGACAGTACCGGGTAACCCGGGACGGTTGGTCACCCTATCTAAACAAATCAAATACATACTTCATAGATTTATAACTGAAATATAAAATTGTCTGTACTTCCATTAAGTGTAATCATTATTAAATTTCCTTTGTTAAAGATTCCGAGCACATTTTGAAAGTGTTCTACTTTTTAAAGGCATTTTTTCTTTTTTAACTGTCTTCGCAATTGGCTAAGATTTAAACGTGTTTTGATGTCCTAAGTAGAAGTTTACTTCCCCATCACGTTTTTATCTTTCGCGTTGCTAGCGATTGAATGCTGGAGGAGAAACAATTATAGGTAGATTAATGGAATAAGAGAAAGACTGTATTCATTTCCGGTTTCTGTATATTAAGGAAAATGTAGCCTGTAAGAGGATTACAAAAGAAAGTGAGGAAGAGACGATTTTGATTAAAAGAAGCGCCAGACTGAGCCAAAGTTAGTTATTGTATAAGGCAGAACAGACGAGAGTCCTACAATTACATTCGAGAGCATTATTAAGCAAGTTTTTCAGGAATACACTTTCAAAATAACTTCATTTAGATTTACATTAGTGATGGAATAGACAAAAGCACTTTACATCGCAATATTGGATAAATGTGTCAGATTAAATACTTCTATTTTCCTAGTGGATTTATTTAGCGAATTATTTTAGCAGGAACAGCAATTTTCTGGGAATGCATTTCTAATTAATAAAATGTTTTCTGCACCGAACAAGTAATCATAGCATGAAGATTTTCTTTGTTATTTTAAATCAGCTAATTTTAGATATCCCAAATGCCAATATGAGATATGAAAAGTATTCATTTGTATATTACTAGTTATGTTGATAGTTTTAGTTAAAACCAATTTGATGGAAAAAGAAACTTCGTAGATTTTTTAACATTTGTACCTTTTATAAACACAATGATTGTGATTACTCAGTGCGAGAAGTATATTATCTTAGTTTACTAGGTCGCATTCATCTTTGGAGATGTCTACAAATTTAAGTTGAATGAGTTGACGTTTATAGTGCTAAACAGATTTTTTTGCCGGAAGGAAGAATGTCGTTGTAGAAACAAATTAATTTTATTGAGAGTATTTTACATCCAAGTAGACAGGATAAAAGTAAGGTGAGCGAAGGGAAACTGGAAGAGCAAAAGGTTACGGATAGGGGATAGGGTTGCTTTGCCTCCCAAGATGCTATACGTTTCCTTAACTGAACTACAAATCGTTTACTTCGCCTCGATACTCCTATTAGAATGCGAAATATTGAAATGTAATTATTTCCTAAAATATCGTCGTGTACTTTGTAATGTCACATTCTTTCCATTCTGATTAGAATTTCCTTTTTCGGATGCAATTATGAGCAAGAAATAGTTTATCCCATATTTTTACGACCATTAGGCTCCGAAATATACAAATGTAAATACTTTTCAAAATGGTGGCCAGAAAGTAGCTAATGACGTCACAGGTTTTCCTTATTAATACAGGTCCATAAGATTTCCGGTGACACTCTGAGTTATACATTCGATACGTCTAATTACAATGCAAGCTCATCGTCATCAACATCACATTCAGCCATTTTCTGTCCACTGCTGCATGAAGGCCTCCCCCTTTTCTTTCCACATATCTCCGTCTGCTGCTATCCCAATCCATGTAGCTCCTGCACTTGATTGAATCTATCCATCTTGCATTTGGACGTCGTCTCGGTCGTTTCTTTACCTAGAAATCAAATGTAGCACATTTATCGTCCATCTTCAATCTGTCTCCACTTCATCTTGTTCGCAGTCTTGACTATATCTTCTACCTGTGTTTGTGCGCGAATCCATTCATTTGTCTTCCTCTCCCTTCTGGTTATTCCTAACATGCATCTCTCTATTGCTCTTTGTGTGACTCTTAATCTTTGAGTCGTTTGCGCATTCAGTGTCCAAGTTTCACAGCTGTACATCACACAGGTAAGACACATTGATTATAAACTTTACGCTTGAGACACATTGGTATTTTGCTCCTGAAAATAAAGTTTAGTCTTCCAAACAAACTCAACGCCATTTTACATCTATTTATTTCATCAGCCAACTCGGTATTCGATGTTTTCAGCGAGCCTAGGTAAACATACTCATCAACTATGCCTATTGTGTCTCCGTTAAGCTTTATATCCTTCTTTTCAGCATGTTGATCGTACATTACTTTTGTTTTACTTAAATTCATTTTAAGTTCTATTTTCGAACTCTTACTACTCAGGTTCTTTCACTCTGGTTTGTAGTTCTTCTGCACTTGAAGCAAACAGGACTATATCATCAGCGAATCGTAAGTGACGAAAATATTCGCCATTAATTTTTATTCCAACTTTATCCCAGTTTAAATTTAGGAACACTGTCTTTAGGAACCGCAAAAAACAGTTTGGGAGAAATTGAATCTCTTTGCCTTACCTCTTTTTCAACTTTAAAATTTTCTAAAATTCTTGATGCAATCTAATGCCTGATGTGGAAGTCGAGTAAATGTTTCATAGTAACTTGATCTATGCACTTTCGATGTCGTGATGTTCAAGTGATCTAAGTACTGCGGAAAAGGAGACCGAATGGAAAGCTTTATCAAAATCTATAAATCCGAGACACAGTGGAAGTTCATATTCAATAGTCCTTTCTGTAACCTCATTCAGTGTTTGTACATGGTCCATTGTGCAAAATCCACGATGAAATCCAGCTTGTTCCCATCCCTGGTTAAAATCTAAGTCTTGTTCAATACGATCCAAAATAACTTCGGTGAACATCTTGTATAGAACTGACAGTAAACTAATTGGTCTGTAGTTTTTGACGCGTTCTTTGTCCCCTTTCTTCTACAACAAAATGATAAGAGCATTATTCCAACGTGACGGTATTTCTCTCTTTCTCAGGCATATCGAGAATAATTTAGCAAGTTCATATTTCATCTTTTCATCTTCCCATTTAAATATCTCTGTTGTGAGTCCATCTTCTACTGGCGACTTTCCGTTCTTCATCCCTCGAAGTACTTTATCCACTTCTTCTTTCATACGTCTGGGACATTTACATCATTTTGTTCTGAATCTTCATTTCCTAGCTCTTCTTCGGAGTAGTACAATTTTCTGTAGAAAATTTCAAATATTTTTATAATTTCCTCCTTATTTCGTATTACAGTACCGTCTGGTCTCTTACTGCAATTATTTGTTTTTCCCTATCATTAGCTGCTGTTTGGCTTTCTTCAAACTCTTGTTTTCCTCGATTGGATTTCTTACAAGATGTTCATTTATTCTTCGTACATCCTCTCTTATTTTCTTGCTTATTTAGTTCTATGTACTCAATCACTTTATGTAATTTTCCTTTTTTTTGCATTTCCCTTCTTTTCTTCATCAAGAGTTTAGTTTCTTCTGATACTTTGCTCTCTTTTTTTCTTTTTGATACCTCTATTTCCTTCACTGTCTCTCTTATTATCTCAGTCAGTAATTTTTTTTCTGCTATTGATATCTTCTTTATCGTCTAACTCTTCCAAGGCGCTGAACCTGTTGCTGAGTTCTATCTCGAATGTCTGTCTAGAGTTCGATAGATTTTCTAGATCTAAAACTGGCGGGTTTCCTCTAATAAGCTTTTTTCTCCCAAGTCTAGTATTTAGTTTCAGCTTATATCTCACAATCCTATGATGATTCGAGATTTTGAAACTGTTCAGAACAGACACGTCTTGCAGAATTTTCCTCTTATTAGATAAAACTTAGTCTAATTCGTTTTTAGTTCCATTTTGGCCTTTCCATATCCACTTCCTCTGGGGCGGTTTCTTGAAAAATGTATTGGAAAAGAACAGTCTGTTAGCTTCTGAGAATTGCACTAATTTCATTGCGGCCAGCCAATTTTCCGTCTGGTTTGGTTCGAGCCTGAAAGTGTTCATGTATAATCAGGCCGGACTGGGCCGAGATTAGGTCCGGATGCAGGGCTCTGATATACGTATGCTCCCATCTGTTTCTAACTCCTCCTTAATTTTCAGAATACTGATACGGAAGGTGCCGTGAAAAACACGTCCGTGATGTGAAGTGTTCGATTATGGGAAGATGCAGTAGCTGCGATTTGCAGAAGTAACGATGATTGTTGATGCAGATGGTTAGATATGCCTAGGTTTACCCAACGTACACTTTTCCGTGTAGGAGATATACAAACCTGGAGGAAGTGTAACTAATAGAGTGTCGGAATGAGTACAGCTTGTGAGTGATGGAATTCTCGGTCAGACTGGGAGCAAAACAGTACTGTTTTGCAGTACATTCCTTGCACTTCCCATTTTGGGGAGGAGGGCTGTATGGGTCAAGTTCTAGTCAGGATTGAGTTTAGATTGAAGGGATTTCGGGAAAACTACTATTTTGGGGAGTAAGGGAAACGCTCTATCACGCTCATGTGGCGCAGTTAGGATTGAATGCACTGTTTTGAGGAGTTTTTTTGACTACCTGAAGATTGGAACGGTACTGAGTGTGTAGATTGGGAGTAAAGAGAGCTTCACGGGAAGGCCAGTTAGAGTGATTATGATACTTGTCACGGTTTTGCCTACGAATTAGTTGACTGCATATCCACGGTCAATAAGGGCTGAGCGAATAGGTTGAAAATATTTTTTGAAGTAGACCGTAAAGAGGGGTAGATGGTAATTCCCGAGACGTATGGGAGAAAGCATTCGGTGTTGTAGGCATGGGAGTTGTCGTAGTTGAGATATTACGTACTATTTGGGTAGATTTCATGTGGACTTCATTTTCAAGATGATTGTTCTTGAACATATATTCACATCGAGGAAAGTTAATTGTTCCGTGGAGAAGGACTAGGATAATTTAACGAGATAGTTGCAGTTGAATTCTTGCAGAAATGTTTGCTGTGACTCTTGTCCATGAGTAAAGATTAAGAAGTTGTAATCGATATAACGAAGTTAGATGAAAGGATTGAGAGGTGTACAATCACAATGTTGTTTCTGCAGGCGTCCCATGAAAAGGCTGGTGTAAGACGTGGACATGGGTGTCCAAAGTTATGTAATATTTTAAAAGATCTACCTAACTAATGTTCAAATTCTTCTGTGCCCGAAACTTGTTTTATTTACTAACTTTCTTAGGCAAAGAACTCTTCACTTCAGTAACATTTATATTCAGATTATTTTTTATAAAGAAAGGGAATTGAATTTCAATTACGTCCGTATTCGTCGAATTTTACACTACCACTATCACAACGTTAATACCTACCAGTCCATTGATGTTCAGTGTGGAGAATTACAGTTTAAGATTCAGTTCAATCAATGATTTACGCCATTTTTTGATAATCTTGAATATTATTGTTAATATTAATGCATCAGAGCAAGCACGGAAATTCAGTGTTACCCATGAAACATTCTTGAACTGACATCAATCCTAATCTTTTAAAACGATAATGTTCTAGCTCGATAGATGTGTTCGTCCAACATTTTGCAATGTCAATAATGCTTGAATAATTTGAGGTAAACCTGATAATTATTTTTTTTTCCCTTCTGACATACTCCAACCCGTTTATTATGTTAGCCAGTCGAGAATCATATCGAGAACACTTTGGTGATATAATGTTGGTTATATTATCAACCAAATGTTGGTTTCATCTTGAAATGTTATATTAAAATAGTGGCAAAGAAACCACGACATTTCAGTGGTCAAGACTGAAAACAGGAAGGTAAGTACCTAGGTATAGTCACAAAGCTGATCTCTTTCTATTTAATTCCAGTTTGTGGTTCTTCTATTCCAACGCTTTCGCAAATCTTACATTAATCTCTGTAGGAATGCATATGGCCAATGACAGTAAACGCGTTTTCTATCTTGGCAAATATGAAAAGTCTGCAAAGAAAACCAGAAATGGCATCAACTATAACCGCATATTACAAACAATATCGTCTGCATAATGTTTAAATAAAAAAAAAACAGAGCCTACCGTCTATTTCTGATTTTCGAAAAGTTAGTTAATTTGACTACAAATTTCTTCTTATCATTTGAACAGTGGAAAGTGAGCTAAAATTTATATTGGTGAGTCTATCTTTTCTTAGCATTAGGGTGAATCTTGAATACCTTTCGACGACTACGGGAATACGTCCATAAAATGCTACTCCTTCGTGGCTCACCCTGTCAATCACTTCTTATGTATTTGAACATTTTTGTGTGGGGGTAAGTTCTAATACATTTAATTCTGTTTATAGAACACAGATAAAATTGTCCGTAAGATTAAAATCCACTTGACCTCATCAAGCAGCTTAGAGGACAACGGCTTTCCCCCATTTTTTTCTTTTATTCAGTTCGTCTTCACTTACATTAAATATGTAGTACACAGCTGCCCCTTTTGTTAGTTCTCATTTATCTGCACATTTCTTAGTCTCCTCGAACGTTTCCGGATGTTACTAAACAAAGCAATACTAAACGGATAATAAATTATTTCACGTTTCTCTTTTCTCTGAATTTGCTAGGTATTCAAATGTTTATTTTGCTTTCTATGAGGTGTTTTTCATTATTTCCCTGTTTAGTCTTGTATAGTCTATCCTATTCAGGTTCCTTCTATTTAAGAACACAGTGCCGGTAGTTTTCAATATTTTGCAGGAAGAAAGGTTTGTTTTAAGGACACGTGTATGCTCTAAACATTTGCACTGTACTTTATAGTTTCGTACTTCGCTGGCATCTATGGGTTCAGTTTTCCATGTGACACCTATGGCATGTATTTTTCTTATGTAAGGGATTTTTTTTTGCCTCCTCGGTAAACAAATCTTTTAAGCAAAGTAGGCTACGGCCTCTGTTCTAAATACAATCACTCTACATTGGCAAGGTGTACCCGATAAAAAATCTAGAAAGCTTCAGTCAGCATGGTGGGCGTAGCTGTGGTTTGAATCTGCAGAGCCTCTCCTATTTTGATTCGTAGTTAGAAATCCTTCTCACTAATCCATTTTATAGGTGCATATTTTACTTTGGTATATATTTACATAACTTTGTCAGAGAAACTCAACGAGAACTTTCAGTGTATAGTCATGAAAACTTTATACGTTTTCTTTTAGAATCGATTCTTCAGTTCCTTTTTTACTCTTTTATTTCTCTTTTGACAGATTTGACGTAATTAGAAACTTCTGTGTATCAGAGTTAAAGTGTAATCATTTGGGTTAAAGGCGGAAAGTAGTCCAAAAAGCGATTAAAGAGCATCAACAAAGAAGAAAAAGTAAGAAAATAATAAAAAAAGCAATTGAGAAATAAGAAAGATGTTAAAAACAGTTACAGAAATAAAAGGAAGTCATAAGAAAGGAGACTAGCTGGGGAAGAATTCTTACAGGGCTCTCCCTTTCCGCTGTAATCTTTTTCAATCTTTTTGTATGTGTTTCTGTCTAAAACCATCATCCTTCTGAAGAATGAAAGAGAGGGAGGATGTGGCGCAAGGAACGGAAGGATTTTATAGAAAAATGGTTTCAGTGTCTGGGGGCTTCATTATTCTCTGAACTTCGCCCCTTCATCTCGTCTTTCATCTCAAAGTCTAAATCAAAACGTAGTTAAGATACTTTATAATGGACGGCAAAAGCTGTTGAAGTTAACTAGAAATGGAGGAAAGGAGTTAATGAAACGATAATTACAACAAACGAGGATCACAAAGAATTTAGAATATTAGACTGATTTCTTATTGGACTTTGGTTCTTTTATAATTTCCTTCAGTTCTATCTGCTATTATTTTGGTAACTTAACAAATAGTCAAAGTTCTAGGGGTCATTCACTCCGTGTGGGCAGAATCCATGCTAAACAGGTTGTTAATGTATACGGTAAAATTTATGTTTATATTTAACCTTAGAATGTGCAAAAGTTACTGTTCCAAGAAGAAATTTGAAATGTTAACTTTGAACTATTTGTTTTCATATAGTTTTATATGTAATCTTGCGTTTCATGCTGACAATGAAGTTTATTTACGCCATTTTCTGTTTCAGAAGAACTGTAGAAAACGAAATAAATCTAGAGTAAACTAAAGTCGTCCCAATATGAACGTAATATGTAGTAATTACCAACAATAAAGACGATTCAGTATATAATTGTAGACTTTACTAATTCTCATTTAATAGTACCAACAAACATGAATCCTGCCAGAGCAAATTCGAATATGTATTAGCCGATTAAGAACGCATAGTTCAAGCAATGAATCTCTTCGTAACGCTATCCCAAACATAATTCAATTGTGCATAAAAACATACATACTTATTAATCCAGAGGTTTGCCCGCATCATGTAGTGTCCATACAGCATCCAAATATCGCATATTCGGACAGTTATTATGTAGTAGATGAGACTTCCAAATATCTAGTTCTGTCTGTCTGTCTGTTTTTAAATTGCGGATCTTTACAAACCCATTGCATTACTCTATGTATGTTCTTCAATATTGTTTATATATATATATATATATATATATATATATATATATATATATATATATATATATGTGTGTGTGTGTGTGTGTGTGTGTGTGTGATTTATTATTATAATAATATATATATCTCTTTATAATGAATCATTCCTACAGTCGATCGTCTATAATACATTGAGGTTGTTGATAAGTCGTTATGGTTACTGTCCGCCATATTTGGTCTTCATCTCTATAATCTCTAGTCCTAGTTCTTTTTTTATGTATTTGACACTATCAATTTAAATTTTTGTAGTAAATAACTGCTTGATAATACACTGTAGCACTTATGGATGCAACTATTACAATTTTCTTCTGATTGAGGGCGAAAAACTTGTAAAAATTGTATGTAAACGTGACACTATAACTTCAGCGGGACCGTAGATCCGCCGTCGGACCGGCGTACCAAAAAACAATATATAATTTGTTATTATATATTGTTTCACTTTTATAATCTGAAAAACAAGTGAAGGAAATTAACAATTAGGAAAGATCGATTGCAAGCAACGAAGCAGAGGAAAGATTTAATTTACGTGTACATGGAACAAACAGGTTTCTCTCATATTTCTGAAGAATGACATTAATCTGCGAGCACTTTTCTTCGGGAAGGGAAGCAGTACATAAGCTAGAACTTTTGTCCGGATATTATACAGGCAGTCACTTGGGGAAACTGAGAGAAATACTGGACGAACTCAGTCAGTAAAGCAGGCAGAAGCACGCGAGCTTACTTTTCTCCCTAGTGGTCATCCAAGGCAGAAAATAACTATAAGAAAATACATTTAAACTGAAACAAATTAACATGTACTTGAATATGGCAACTTATATTAGTTTATTCAGTTCAAAATCTGTTTTTAGTAGCAAAAGGCTATATCTTCTGTCAGTTCACAACACACAAACTTCGTTACCTCCCAGATAGCACAGTAAACATACACCAGGTTTGACATTCCAAGTCTGCATGTTTGCAGAAATTTTGGCATTGCAAGTCTGCAAACTTGCTACAAGCTTGTAGCAAAGTTGTTAGTTGACAAGTTACACATTTTGCTACAACCTTTCACGCCAAACTTGCTACAAGCCTATCATTTAATAAAAGTTCGTGAGCCATCATCAAGCTTGTGGAGGAAAACATTTCAGCTGCCTGCATTGGGGTTTGAGGCTAGAATATTCAGGTTTGTTTGTTGTCTGTCATGGTAACCACTACACTATCGCACCATCTCCCGACTGCCTTCTGTTTTACTAGTTCATTTATGTTATGAAGACTGTTTATGAAGTAAAGGAACACTGATAGCTGATTTTATACTTTGTTAGAGCTTTGAACCCCGGTTCGTTGATTTTTCACAAGCGAGCCTTCTCAGCAAAATCGTTATTATGTGTACTATAGTGCTTTATAAGTACGAACGAACAAAAAGAAGTTAAAAACTTCATTGAACGTTGTTTTCCCAGCTAGTAATCCAACACGCTACTATTACGCCAAGCCGAGAGATAGTTAGAAGAACTTTGAAAGTATAATTTATTCTTCACGTAGTTAAGCACATTACTAACGGACGCTATGTTTTTCCCAATTTGATTTGGCAGGTTTGCTACTGTCAATCTTGCCACAACCTTGCAACAACTTAATATGCCAAGTTTTTAACGGTAAACAAAATTAAGGCTCATGCGGCATGTTTGCCATCATTAATTTTGCCACAGATTTGCACCAAACTTGGCGCGTGAAGTTTAGCACCACAAGGAAAAATCGAAGCTAGTACAAACTTTGTATACTCTTGCGTACAATCTGGGGTGTGTTAGATATTCATTTTTATGGCTCTCTGCCGTAACTTCATTGCGATTTTCTATTCCAGCTTGTGCGGGTAATCACGGGTTGAATTCCCGGCGGAATTCATTGAACAGAGTGGTTCGGAACCCACTTTACCAAATAGCTGTAAGTACTCTCTTTAGAAGCTCACCAGTTCGTTTAGGATGTTATTAATTCAATCAATTTATTCTAGATTTTCCGGTCTCAATCTACGTTGTCCTAAAATGTAAATGAGTGTGTGCATTAAAACAATATATTGCTCTTGCTCTTTTTGTTTCTCCAATAAACCGAATTACACAAAAGTTATTACTACACGACTTGCTAAAAGTGTCTTCTTTATAGAATTATCTTCATCTAGCAGTTTTTTTATATGTAATTGAAGGTAAATCATAATGTAAATGCAACATCCATTTAACATATTTAAGTAACTGTTAGCAAATGGACATTCAACTTTTCCATAAATTCCTGCTGCAGGACGATGTATTTGTTGAGTTGTTCCACTAGTTTTTGTATGACTCCAGAGAACAACCTTTTCAACTGCATCTCTTCCTTATTCATCATCAGAACTGAACTTGTAACCATACTGTATCTTCAGTCACAGTTGCAACCTACATATAAAAATATACAGCCAACTTGGACCCTGTCATCCGTTGGCCTTGTCTGACCAAGACGTTCATCCTGACGATGTAAGTTTATGTGCGATATCTTGATGGATGATACGGTAGAACGTTTTCAGCTACTCTTGTTCTTCCCGCCTTTCTACCCATTCACAAATATTTCATTGTTTTATGGTGGTTCGACGTCCGTACTGAGACTAGATCTTACGGAGAATTACTACAGTACATTGCTCTTCGATAGTGCAGTTCTGCAACAAAGCGTGTATCTTTGTCATTTTAATGTACGTTTTCCTCCAAACCTCTGTAGCGTACAGTGCTGACCTGAAGACGATCAGTGGCGATGATCCTACTAACCACCTGAAATCAAATCTCAATGTTTCCTTAACGCTATGATCGGAGTAGGTGGTATTATCAGACGCCGGAGAGTAGAGACGTCCGCTTCCAGGGGAGAATCCCCATAGCAATCGAAACATCTATTAGGTTCGTTGTGTATTTTTCATGTCGGCCGAGAAATTCAGTTTCATAAGAGAATGTGAAAATGTATTCATAAAATGAGAGTTCATCCTGCTTTGTTTGATTTGTAGCATAGTCTGTGTTGTGACAGTAGAATAAAATACAGTGTTTAGATGGAAAATACTGGGTAGCACGACACAAGATCGAATGTAAAAAGAGCGAACGACAAAAGAGCGACTCCAGAAAAGCGAAAACAAATAGGGCGAATGACAAAAAGGGCGACCTACTAAAAGAGCGAATAACAAAAAGAGCGACTACCGAAAGGGCGAATGAGAAAAGATCGAATGACAAAAAAGAGAGAATGACAAAAAAAGCGACTACCAAAAGGGCGAATGACAAAAAGAGCGGATAACAAAAAGGTCGAATCGCAAAAGGATCGAATCACAAAAGAGCGAATGACAAAAGGAGCGAATCACAAAAAAGTCGAATGACAAAAAGGGCGAATCACAGAAAGGTCGAATCACAAAAAGAGCGAATCACAAAAAGGTCGAACGATAAAAAGAGCGAATCACGAAAAGAGCGAATCACAATAAGGTCGAATGATAAAAAGGTCGAATCACAAAAAGAGCGAATGACCTTTTGACACAGGGCCGTTCTGACTCGGGACTTTCTGTCCTCGCCCTTTTGTCCGGGTCCTTCATTTACGATACCGACTTCACAAGCTTATAACAATTAAAATATGTGCACATATCTTGCATGGTAAACTGTATTATTATTATTGACTATTAATAGTGAGTTGAATAACACATAGAGATAATTTTGAAACTATAATCTTCATCATAAAACTTAAGATTCTTAAATTTGAATGATTTTGCCTTCAGATATGGAAGCTCCTAGTTCTTCGTTAGGAACCCCCTTTCCTTTGTTCTTTTTCACAAAGAAATACACCTTTTAGCACAGGGCCGCGCGAGAAGATATATTTAAAATTTTAAACGACTGATTTTCACACACAAGTAAGTTATTATAAATACCAATTTTTGTACCAAGTATTGTTCCGATCGGTTCAAAATTGAGGATTTTTTTATTAAAAGTTCAAACGGCTTCCATTCTGAAACTTCTCTTCCGATCATGAACCCATCCAAGATATTTAGACAACCAATTTTGTGCAATGTTTGGTTTCAATCCGTTAAAAATTACGCCATTTCTCTCTCTCTCGAGTAAATTTTGTGTCAGGGATGACGATCGGAGAAATTATATAGAAAATGAAACACAAGATTACTAGACTTATAAATACTCTTACCTAAGTTCAAAAGGATAAATTAAAATTCAATAATTACAAGAATGAAGTACATTTATTTAGTTTTATATTTTTACCACCGTGAAGTACAGTTTTATTTAACATTTGCTGAAAAGATCATTAGTTTCATTACATATATCAAAGTTACTACTATTTCGAATTAGTTGTTTACAAGAGTATGAGACACAAAAAAACTAGTTTTAAACCCGAATTTCTTCACGACTATCGTTACATGTGGTATCGCAACAAAATAAATGTATCGATAATTTCTATCATTCAGAACCTTCTCTACACAAACAATGTGTTAAACTAGCAAAAAACAAGAAAATACGAGTTGTTAAGGTTAATGTAAAGCAACGATCTCCAACAAAGATGGCAGCACTACCTCAGTATATGACTTATGTACTTTCATTGTTACACGAAATTTCATTGCTACTCTTAAAAATTCAAGCCAAAAGAGTTCAAATTTTCAGGGAAGAAAGTTCATAACCAATTCAAGAGCATGATCGATGCAGATGTTTAATTTAATTTTTTGTTCATTGTTGAAAGCTTCATTGTTACAGGTTTTGATATTCACAACAACAATGAAGCTATTTCAATAATAAAGGAAAAGGAAAATAAAAGATCGGCATCGATCATGCCCTTGAATTGGTTATGAACTTTCTTCCATGAAAATTTTAACTCTCTAGACTTGAATTTATAGGAACAGCAATGAAATCTCGTGCAACGAAAGGAATACGTTAGGCATATACGGAGATAGTGCTGCCATCTTTAGTTGAAAATCGCTGCTTTACATTATCCTTCAGTAAGAAATACACTATTTAATAAATAATTAAATTGGCTATGCACTGTTATGTAATGTAAATGGTCTATTTTGCTGACTTAGCTACTATATCTATGTAGGGCAACTCTAATAAAGGAAACTTCGTATTCATTAAATACGCCTATTGCCTAAAATACAGACGTTCGGGACGTCAGAAAGCTACTACATTCTCCAGTGTTTAAGATTTCAATAAAATAAAGCATGATTAAATAGTTAGACAGTGTTATGCATTACTAAACCAAGCGACAATTGTTAATTTTTTTGCTATATGGCGTATTCCGTTGGGGAATAATATGAACTATTTTAAAAAATCGCTATCAATGTATTGGCAACGGTTGTCAAGAAATATTCATAAAGGTTAAGTAAGTGCTCATGAACTGTAGACTGAATTATCTCTACACAATTTTTTGGCGCGTGTTCTAGTAATGCATAACGCTGTCCAATTAAATCTAAGTGCATGCTGTCCAATCATGTAAGCAAAATATCTAAATTACCAAACTATGGATATTATTCGAGCTCAAATGGAAAATAAACAATAGAAATATTCTAACATTATTGATTATTGGCCTGCGTTAAAATAAACTACATTTAGGTTTTAGTATTATTGGAAGCTTCCTTACATTGTATTGGGTTTTCAAGTATATTCATTCGTGATAACTAATGATTATACTGACCGTAGTTAATTACAACACAACACAAAACGAAACGAATGTCTGAATATTAGAAATGGGTGGCTTAACCATGTCATGTTAGAAAAAGCATAATTGTTGTAGTAGTTATAACTTATCCTACACAAATCCAGGACTCTCTCTATTAAGATACCTGCCGGCTGATGTGAACAGCTGATGAACCCAACTCTTGCGAAATAAAGCATTTTCTACAGGTAAGTAGTCGTGCACTTAAACAAAATAAAATCAGGTCGCATGTGAGAATAGATTTAACCAATAGGATCTAATTATAGTGTAAAAGAATAGTCAGGAAACAAAACTGCACTTTTTGTTTACCTGCTGACAAGCAAACATACTGACGGGACAGAAAAAGTTCTAAATTTCTTTCTTTCATAATAATTAAAATGTAAAAATATGTGAACAAGCAAATTTTGTCAACTCGAGGGAATTACTTTGGGAGATGTCGATGATATGCAGGTAATAGTAAGATTCTTGTTTCTTGAGAGTGAAGAAAAAGTGTGGAAATGTCATTATATTTGTAAAATGATGAAAGAAATTTAAAGAAATACATAGTAATGGGTGCAATGTGGAAGGCGGTACACGTTGGCGGGTATGTTCTTCAAGGCCGCCATTTTGAAATCCGCCATATTGAATCTAGATTTGTTTTTTTAATGGGATGGGGGTCGTGTAATATGTCATTCGGAGCTAGAATTTTACGAGAAACACGTTTCTGAAGTAAGCTGTGCCGTAAATATACTATTATGAGAGATAATGCTAAGTGACATTAGTATAGGCTAATGATACAAAAGCCTGAAAACACCCATTTTGTTTTGAAATAATAGAGACATTGAAATCTAAATGCATACAAATTGTTCCTGATTACATTGCTATATCGATATGCATTAACTTAACGTTTCCTTCATTATTTTAAAACCATATGGTGTTTTCAGGCTATTTGCCAGTAGCCTATACTAATGTCATACACCATTATATCTTAAAGCAATATATTTAAGGCAAAATTGACTTCAGAAATATGTTCCCCGTAAAATTCTAGCCCAGAATGACACGATCCCCTTCTTATTGAAGAAATTCTATCGATATTCAATATGGCGGACTTCAAGATGGCGGTCGTGAAGAACAACTAGTGCCTCCCACCCAGTACCCATTACTATGTATTTGATTTCCATTTTTTTCAGCATTTTACAAATATAAGGGTCTTTTCACACTTTTTCTTCACTCTCCAATAACAAGACTCTGACTATTATATCATCAATATCTCTCAAAGTAATTGCCCTCGAGCTGCCAAAATGTGTATGTGCACATATTTTGACATTCTAACCATGATGGAAAAGGAAAATTTAGAACAGTATGTTTGCTTGTGAGTTTAACAAGTCACCATATGACCAAATAAAAATAAATAATTACATAAAAATAATTTTCCTACCAAGTAATTAGAGACAAGCAAGGGTTGCCAGGAAGGTAGTAGAAAAGTCTCAAACAGAATTAAATAAATTACCCCTAACAGAAAGATCATCGAAGAAAGTGGATAATATTCCACACTGGAAATGAAGAAATACATATGCAACTTTATATACGGGCCAGATAAACTGGTGCGCTACAATATTGTCCAAAAGAAATGGCAAATTCAACTGAACTTTATATCTAACAACATTGCCATAACCAAAAAACTACTAATACACTATACTTAGCTAACAGATGTGTGAAAACAAGGTTCCGTGCGCTGATTCCTGTTTAAATACACTGTACGTTATTTTCTGTTTTAGTTGTAGGCCCCTACTTTTTTCCCCGTGAGCATGAATTCTTACATACTATAATTAATTTGACACTTCGTTAGAGAATGAATGATGTTCACACTACTCACAAAAGGAAATGAATGTCGCCTTACATTCATTTCATCATGTTTGAACCTTTATTACACTTGAAGCTCGAAGTTGTAGGCTATTTCTCGGAGTAGTTCAGAAAATGGTCTATTCCTAAAATCTTCAAACTCTTCTTATATTCTCAGCGCATCGTCTGTACACAAGCCTTCCTTGTGGTGGTTCATGCCCCGCAATGTATTGCTCAATCTGAACTTCGCTGAGCGACTGTTCCTTTTATAATGCATCAATAAGAGTCCAAACATTTGGATGGTGTGCATCTAGGAGATGGTTAAATCTTCTATGCCATCCTTCAATTGCATTATTTGTGTGAGAAAGTTGGTCTTGTACTGCAGCGTTACAGTTCCATGTGTCAACAGCAAACAATTGATTTCTACGATCTCCATTTCGTTGTGGTCGGCCAATCCACGTGTCTTCAAAGCAATCTAGTACTCTTACAAAATGTTAAGATTTTGAACAAAAAAAAAAATCGAAATTGATTAATTCTTCAAAATCTTGAAAGAAATTTGGTGGGGGTTCAAATGCTAGCGATGCCAGTAATTTAATGTTAAGAGCAAAATCTGCATTTTCCCTGTAAATTTTAAGCACACCTGGATATTCTTGAACTTTTCTCCAGAGACACTGTGAGAAATGGAAGAAGTATCCCCTTTTTCTTACATTAGGAAACGATGTAGAAAATGCGTTCATTGAGGCAATTTCGAAATCTGTTAGGATTGTTTCGGGATTTACGTTAAGTTGAAGATTTCTCAATGCTTCTAACGCACGAAAATATGAATTTTGAGTTCTATTTGTAGTTAAAATGAATACTGTTGGAATTACATTGTGATAATGAATCCCGTGAATAGTGAATAGACTGAAGGGTGGGGGAACAGACTTAAATGTACCATCGGCATACCAATGTGCGCATTTACTCATGTACTCCAAATTTCTAGCTGTGGAAAACAGTAAAATTTTGTTTTCATCAGGACCACTGTCGTAAAGAAGAAACGGTTCACCATTGTTTGTTATCCTGTATTGTTGAGGAACAAGTAAGTCTATTACAGAATTTGGAGTAGGAGGAGGTGCATTTATTTTTTGGCGAGTCAAAGTATTTTATTTTGCTTACTACTTTTATAATTACTAAAGAATGCAATTTGTTTAATAGTTTTTGGATATTTATTAGGATAAATATAATTACGATATTTTACTAGCAAATGAGTAGCCGCGCCTCAGGCGGTAGCGCGTCTGAATACGAATCGGGTGGCCCAGGTTCAAATCTCGGCCAGGACGCTGGATTTTTCTCGCAGTGTTCCCAGCCTGACGCCCTAAGGTCTTATCAAATTGAGTACCAGAGTACCCTTGGTACTCCTGGGCACCTTGAGAAGGTAAAGGTGGTCTAGCATGGACCGGCCCACCTCACTTTGTACTGTAGGTCGAAAATTCGGTTCATGCGTATCGCACAGGGGATAGTGTTACCTTTTTTATTATCAAATATAGCAAATCTACTGACATATTTTGAATGTCCTGATTCTGTGGATCTCCGGCCAAAAGTGATGGTAAAAGGGGGTCGCAGGATGAAATAGGTTCAGAAATGCTGAGCTTAGCGTGAGCAGATGTCCGGATTTGGCCCGGGCAGTTTAATTTTTAATAACCTTGTCCGGGTGTTCGAAATGAACTCTGTCCGAACATTGTTTTGACCGGATATCCAAGAACGTGTACGTCAATCATAGATTAATCATGGGATAATGATACAATCAGTCGCATGTGAGAATGGATTTACCGTAACCAATAGATTCTAAATAACGTGTAAAAGGATCGTAAACAAAATTGAAATTTTTGATTACCTATTGACTTGAATAAGTCTTCATATGACCAAAATATGTCATTCGCTCTTATTGTCATTCGACCTTTTTGTGATTCGACCTTTTTGTCATTCGCTCTTTTTGTCATTCGACCTGCTTCTGATTCGACCTTTTTGTCATTCGTCCTTTTTGTGATTCGACCTTTTTGTCATTCGACCTTTTTGTGATTCGCTCTTTTCTCATTCGCCCTTTTTTCATTCGCTCTTTGGCATTCGCCCGTTTGGTAGTCGCTCTTTTTGTCATTCGATCTTTTTCCATTCGTCCTTTAGGCAGTCGCTCTTTTAGTCAATTTGGCTTGCCTATTTATCAGGGAGTTTAATATTTATCTACAGTATTACACATAAAAAATGAATTAAAGGATTTTTTTTTTAAATACACGCTTTTTATGATGGACTAAAAAGTAAAAAATAATAAATTGAATTATGAATCGCAAAATAAAATAGTGTGTGCTCTTGATTACCTTATCATAATATCAAAGAGCACCCACGCTTTTATTTTCCGATTCATAAGATTAATTCAATTTATTATTTTTTACTTTCTAGTCCATCTTAAAAAGCGTGGTCTTTAAAAATATTTTTTTCATTAGTCTTTTTTACCCCTTTATCAGTTCGAAACATAAATTCTTCACCAACAATTACAATGGCAGCAATGAAAGGCATAACAGTATCTTTGGCAATGCTGATGCAGTAATTGAAATGTATGCGCGAGCGAATGTATATATTACATTTTCGGAGAGAAAAACGGCAACTTGTCCGCAGAGCATGGTGACACTGTATGACATAACTTTTGTTCCATCTATCCAACAGACTGGGCAAAACGGCTCCTTTTTCGTAGCAGTGATAGCAGTAACATCTATTTGAAAATATATATTTTAAAATTTGTTCCCAACTTAAAAATCAGTGTAAAAGCACCATTTTAGACTAATTATAATATATATATATATATATATATAAATCACAGCCATATTCAATCCACTAGTGGATGAGGCCTCTCCCCGAAGGGAGGAGTTGGTCTACTACTCCCACGCTGACCAGACGGGTTGGGAGAGGAGAGCCGAAGCTCTCACTGTGATCGCCACTGTATTTTATTCACAGCAGCTCCCCAATTGTCCTCACGATGCTGAGTCAACACCGAAATTTTTGAGCCCCCACCGGGAATCGAACCCGGGACCGCTCGCACTGAAGTCGAGCGCGCTACCGACTAGGCTACGCAGGAGCTCATATATCTATCTATATATAGATAGATAGATAGATATGATATATGATATATATATATATATATATATATATATATATATATCATATATATATATCTTGTTTTCTGTGTAGTAGAGTGATACACTGCCGCTAGAAATTGGTAGGATAGTTCATATTATAACTGTTGGAAAACTATTGTATGTAATTATCGGAACTTTTAGAGATTCATTTACTCTACTCTTCACAAATAATTGGTACAAATAAGATTAAAAGTTAGTAGTTAATTGAAACTCCTTCGGCTATAAATGAGAACTATTTGACAGTAGAAACGAGTAGGCTAATAAAATACCTATTGCGCAATAGTACTTCGGATTAAATTTATTTATGAGCTCTTGGCATCTTTGACTCAGGTCTGGATGAGTTGAGTAGAAGATGAAGGAAGTATAAGGCAGAGTCTTACTTACTGCAAGAACAGTGTTCGATTTGCACAATTTCCAGAGAGGGGGAAGAATTAGTGAGAAATGTATTATACGGTATTTTGAGATAGTCCATATCCCAGGCTAAAGGTGTATATCTATAAACAGAGTCAGAGAAGATTTTTGCAGAGAGGGGGAAATCTCAATCATCCTCGCTATAAATCGAACACTGCCGTAACATCGCGGCATACTCCTGGTGAATCTGAGGGAAACCCTGGGAAACTTCGGCCGAGGGCTTCGAATTCGAATACTTTATTTATGACTTTCAAGCATCTAAAACTCGGGCTGGAACCGGGGAGCGGAAAGGATGCCTGAAGGTGTCAGTAAGGGTTTAAGTTGAAGGTGCTATCAGGCCTTTTCCTGGCATGACAGAAAAACCCTGAAACAAACTCAGTCAGGACAGTTGGTCATAAGGATTAAACCTACAACACCCCGAATTCTAAGCTAAAATCTCTACCACTAAGCTGCGGGCGTCAAACCCGCGTATCTGCCCATGACCGATCCGAGTGCAGCGACGTTACCGCCTGGACCATAAAGGATAGGCAATAATTGCTTTGATAAACCAAAATTTACATTATTTTTTTTTGCAAACTGCGGTGCACAAAATACTATTATATGATATAATAAAATGAAACATAGGAAAGTACTGTTTTGTTTGTTTCTGTTAATGAGGAACAAAGAAAACGACTACTCGTTCTGGATAGAAGGTATCGTCTCAGAATTAGACGCCAGAGCCACCTATTATCGTTGTAGTGGACTAGAGTCAATTGCGTGGTCGATAAAAAAACGAACCTGACTTAACATAACCTAACTATATTATTTGAAAATGCTTATATGTATAAAAAAAAGAGATAAAAGTTATTTTTCTGTAAAAACAAATGAAACATCACCTCGCGAGAACCAAACCCGGGTCACCGCATTAACTATCCGATGCGGTAGCCACAACGCTAAGCAGGCATTTGCTAGCGAGGACTTGTCAGTGGTCTTTATGCAGCACTGCTTTATAATACGCTCATGAGTGGAAACATGTTGCGTCACGCGGCTGATACTTCCTTCCCAGAATGACTCCTAGAAATTGAAAATGAAGTAACTGCTTGCAGATGCTTTTTCCATCAGTGTGCTGTTGTTTATACATAGGGTGTCCATAAATGTTTTGGCCCAAAACAGGACATCGTATTATTTTCGGAAACGACATCGTATTATTTTCGAAAAAACGGGATATTTTCGGAAACCGACGGGACACCGTTAAAGGCCTAAAATAACGGGACTATCCCGTTCAAAACGGGACGTATGGACACCCTATTTATACACCTCGCGAATTTCGGAGAAAAGTAGCAGTAAGGAAGTAGTACTTTTCATCAGTAGTAGCAGTGATAGTAATTTAACCAAAGTAACAGTGAAAAAATAGCCGCTACGCTATTTCTGCCCATCTCTACAAACGTGCGTTCACTCACGGAATGAACATGTAACATAGACTTTTGTTCCACGGTTTTTGTAGTGCGTTCTCCTCCAGAAATTTCTGATTGCCGAGGCTAATTGTTGCAATATGCTCTAACCAAGTGTAAATATGTATCTAGGACACATCAGATACCTTTGTTTCGTAAATAACTTCACTTACACCAAAATATCTCATAGATCACCAAAATATTCGCGCATACGCCTCATTTATATATTTTATCTCACCAAAGTGTAAATATCAGAATATTTACGAAATTAAATGTTCGTTGAAATAAAATTTAAACTTCTATCTGTTTTCAACATGTAAATGAGAACATAAACATTGTAGTTAATTTCATTGTATTTGCTGTCAATTATAATGTTTAAGCTATTAAATTAGAAATACACATGTGAAACGAAATGTATAACGTAGTGTAAAAGAAATTTGAAAACACGTCTCATTAACGCCTTATCAACGACATTCTATCTTCGTTGAAATATTGTTTAAAATTCAATGTTTTTAACGTGCACATGGGAACATAAAATTAGTTTGTGTCATTCAATTACTTTTAAATTATATTTTTTTTGACATAACAATTGTAAGAAACACATTAAACAAAATCTATACCATAGTTGAAAATAACATATTGAATACACGTTGTATTAACGTCTTATCAACGTAATTATGTCTTTGTTGAAATATGGCTTAAAAATGTATTTTTTTTCAACCGATAACGGTTAATGAACGAAATGAAAATAAAATCAACGTTGAAAATACGTATGTGTGCTGCTGGGGTTATTACTAGAAAATAAACAAGAAGTAAATGGAAATTAGTACTTACAAAATATAATAAAAATAACCAAAGAGGTCGAACTTTTACATTCGCTTTTTCTTCTTCTAGTTTCTGAATTGTTTATTTCCGGGTCCTTTACAAACACACTTTGCTATACTGTGTATTTATGAGTCAACTTAATTTCAGACTGTCTCGATTAAACAATATGGTTTGTATTCCGCACGCATACATATTATTAGCTTATCTTAGGTTTATTAATACATGTTGTGTAGTTCTTTCTAACGCATAACTTATAGATAAGATATATAAATATGGAGCAGTCACAAGCTCAACATTGTTCATCGTTTAACACCTACTTAAGTCTAATATCAAAGCTGTTATTGTGTCTCGTGAGCGATATTGTATAATGAGCTTTATAAACCACTTTATCTCGTTCAATTGTCGTAGTTGGATGGGTGTGATCTCTAAGGAGTGCTCGTGTAAATCGAAGACCGAAGGAGAAAGGTAAATAAATCACACAGACACAGAGTGTTATACACACAGAAAATTAAGTGCATCTATGGATTTCGCATATTCTGCTCACCTCAGTATTTGATGCACTGAAAAATATATACTATACTTACTCTGACGTCATTTGAGAATGTACGTTTCATATTGATTTACGTTAGTCCACGTAACGAAGAGACGAATTAAAAATATGTACATTAAATTGTACGCAGAAGATTTTTCTAATTATCGTGTTGATTTATATAAAGCAAATATCTGCATAACGAAATTAGTTTTGTTTTTATCATTATTTTGTAAAACGTAACATCCTTTTAGGATATTTCAGTGAAAAAAAGCAGCGTCTATCATTGCTGTTTGTCCCTGGTATATCTTTCTTTAACTTTTATTCTATAGTAATTTTCGGAAACGATTAATTTCATCTAATATTTCATTATTATTCAAATGCAAATTTTTTAGTCTTGATGAGCAAAATGCTGGAGTAGGCAAACGGTATT
The DNA here is from genome assembly GCA_022664845.1 of Lepisma saccharinum. Classification (NCBI taxonomy): domain Eukaryota; kingdom Metazoa; phylum Arthropoda; class Insecta; order Zygentoma; family Lepismatidae; genus Lepisma; species Lepisma saccharinum. The sequence goes on from JAGDQP010016792.1 coordinate 31,791, forward strand.
TATAACACAAGATCAATACGCTCAAATAGGTAAAAATATATGGTTTTTGTTGGTTGCTATATGATTATTTCTTTTAATTATGAGTTTTGGTCTAGTTATCAATAAAATTCCGAAATAATTATTTGTCTATGGCAACAGTGATATAGCAGGTTTAAAGATTGTCTTTCGTTAAGTCGTGTTGTATGTGGTACCCGTAGCAGAAGTAAAATCGTCCATGTTATTTTAATCTCTGGTTCAATACGTTTGCTTATGTATTTGTTTCGTAGCTTGTAATTCATTCTCTTTACCCAGGTTTAACCCGATTTTCCACCCCGGTAAAAATTTAAGAAATCACTAAATTCGCCCGTTTTTCTTCCTGTAGCATTTCCCATATTCGCGTGTGATATTCTCGTTTCTCTCACTACAATTACCCACTTTATACTAAACTGCAGCTCTGTTGGGAATTTTTCATTCAATAATATAACTTCCATTCCAATTTTACTCGCCAGATGATGAAAGTTAATTGCATTTTTTGTAACGAATGTAATGCTGCCATCTACCGATTTAAATATAAGAAAATTCACTGCAGTGATGTTTGTGCCGCGAATTCGTATAATGATGTTTTATTTAAAATATCCATATTTTAATTTCAATTTTACCTCTTTTCTACTTAAAAGTATAGTAACCCTATCCAAATGTGCAAAATGAAAAGAAAATTAACACTTTAATTAACTTCCTTGCATTAGACGAGTGTAATAAATAAAAAAAAATATATACACTGAAACTTCAAAACAAAGTGAAGTACATGTTCTTCTATATATTGTTTTGTCTTTCGTTATCGATATAAATAAAAAAACTCGCGTTATCGAGATGTTTCTGCTCTGTTCTCATTATCCTAGGTCTGCGCGTGGGAGTACTGGTCAAAGCAACAAGGTCTTGGTCGAAGAAGCACGTGGCCAGAGTTGCGTAAAAGGAAGGAAAAGTTAAGAAAATCAATCATGTATAAAATACATCTTTTCACCTCATAAGTTTCTATTTTACCGATATTTTAAAAGATTTTCCATTGCTGTGTGTCCGGTTTAATTAGACAAAATACACTTTTCTTGTTGGCATTGTTAATATTAGCGGAAAATTACCAAGAAATTCATTCAGTGGTTCGAATACCTCTGAAGCAAGATACAGATAGAAACAAAGAGTAATACCAACAAACATAACTATTGATCAGCAAAATGCTTTGTTCCTGATCCAATGAAATAATTGTTTCGTTCAATTTGTAGGTAGTTGAATTGTCTGCTTGATTAAATCAATGTTCGGTGTATTCAAGTTTCTAAAACTGTTTTGAGGTCCCATACTCATAAACTGAAGATAATATAGATCCCTAACAATGTGAAAAGAATGAAAACAATATTTTTTTTCCCCTTCCTCCTTTATTCTTCGCTGAGAACCGGGACATTTATGCGTCCCGAGAATTATTTTCGGGACACCGGGACGCTGATCTCCTTTCCGGTATGAACCCGGATTTTCCGGGACGAATAGTACCCCTATTGTAATGGAATTCCAATTACATGTGACGACTGTACTGTATTTTCTGATCGAATTGCAAAGTTAGACTACTGTTTAGGCACACCACGTGTTGATTAACGCTTAAGACAACCCAACCGTACAAGGATTCTCTAACTTTATGATTTTGCACAAAATACTGCTTGGTTGTCAATAATTGTATTTGACGGGTTACGTAATCACAGTTCATACAATTTAAGAACGTTCGATTGATTATTACAATATGGTTAGTAAATCTAATGTATACCATATTATAAATGTTTCTTGTTTAAATAAGTTACGGTGTTGCTATTCTACTAACAGTCGCGAAGGTTCATGTTTCTTGATAGCATTTCAGGAATACAAGCATTCATTTATTATAAAGTAGATTGGCAACAATGATGACTGGAGCGCTTAGGGGCGAGAAAACACCATAGTACTTTTCCTTTGTGTCGAATAATGTTTAAGACAAGTTTGGTATTGCTTTATCTAACATAATGGAAGCAATTTAAACTAATGAATTGTATAGAAAATAGGTTGCCATCTATGACGACTGCGGTCCTTTGGGACGATGACACTCACAGATTTTTTTTTCTATTGTATTCAATATTCATGATGTCAGTTTTGGTGCAGAACGGAATGGAAATAATTTAAGAATTGAATTTAAAAACAATAAGTTGGCAACACTGATCCACTACACTAATCAAAGCTGTTCCGGTGGTTCTGAGCTAGCCTAGTCAAGATCTTTCCAACAACACCTCAGCCACATCTCTACTCCTTGTGATTCATTAAATATATTTTCTGTACACGGTTCGCAACACTGACAACGAGGGTGCTTGGGGACAGAGACACACCTAATATATTTGCATTGCGTCGAATAATGTTTATGCCAAACTTGGTTAAAGATAAAATTAATTGTATGGGCGGTAACAGCACTATGGCTTAAGCCCGTCCCGATGCCAAGCTTGGTGTTGCTACCTTTAACACAATGTAAGCAATTTCAAATAATGAATTTTATAGAAACAAGTTTGCAACACTGGTAAATGGGGTGCTTGATGATCCATATTGCTTGTACACCCATATTATTTTTCTACTGTGAAATAATGTTTATGACAAGTTTGGCGGGGAAGGTCTAATGGAATGGTAAACAATCGTATTTTTTTTTAACAAAACACTGAAGCACTGCACCAACCAAGACGGTTCTGGCTGCTCTAAGTTAATCTAGCCAATACTTTTTCAACAACACCTCGCTACACCTTGTAGTTCCTGAGATCTAATTTATGGACACGGACAGACAGACAATTGGATTGAGTGGGATTATAAAGTCAGTTTTGCTATAGCTTCGCTATCAAGGAACCTAAAAATGATAAAATAAATTGATTTTTTTTAAAAAGTTGAACAGTATTCATGAATAAAGGCTTTATAGCCCAGTAAATATGGGGTTGCGAGCTGAAATAATTTATAAAAAGCTAATTTTTTCAGGATTTGCTCTTTGTGGCCTCCCAAATAAAATCCCAAAAGTCCCCTAAAATCCCATGTTCGCTACACCCCCAAAATGGCGGACAAAGATGGCGGCCGGAAAATACAGTAAATATGGGGTTGCGAGCTAAAATAATTTATAAAAAGCTAATTTTTTCAGGATTTACTCTTTGTGGCCTCTCAAATGAAATCCCAAAAGTCAAATAAAATCCCATGTTCGCTTCACCCCCAAAATGGCGGACGAAGATGGCATCCGGGCTCGCAACACTTACTCTCCTTTTTCTTTAATAACTTTCGTTAATTTAAAGCTAGGTCAGTCGTGTTTTCACTATTTTAAACAGCAAATGTTGATAGTAAAATAATTAAACTGAACTGTAATAACCTTGAGAATGATTCGCCTCCTATTTCTTTCTTCTATTAAAAAAAGGCGTCATCATCTTCAGAATCATCAGCAACTGGCATGTTGGAACAACCATTTCCTTCACAGTAGTAACAAAATTTGGAACACACGAGTCCGACCTTTCTGCATTCGCAATTATCGCCAAAGTCTTTCTGTGTTGTGATCTTGCACTGGCACGATATCAGGTTGAGCAGGTTTTCAGGAACAGTCGGTAAGTTTGTTGTCACTGGAAACAATTTACCTTCCCTTGAGTGCCACCCCCATTCCGTTGGTTCTAAATTATTCCCTAACCATTGCTGTACTTGAAGGTAAACACGAACACAGTGTTGGGAAGCAGCTGCACTTGTTGGAGGTAACGTTGCTAAATTGAATGAAGATAGTTTCCTAGCTACTGTTTTATTGTACAAATTATATCTGAGCTCATCTAAAGAAACATTGTTCTTTCCTCCATATAACCTCACAAGAAATCTTTCTCCGACCTTAATTACTGTTTTGGGATCTAGATCAGAGTTGTTGAACGCTGTAACTGCTTTGGAGAGTTCTTGGTCCTTCTGAAGAATTTTGAATGCGCTCTGTTTTCCTTTGTTGAATATAGCAGAAGTCGTGTCACATCCTGTGACGGCATGGAGGAACAAAAAACTGTCTTTAAGTGATTCATGGTTTCTCTGGATATTGCAAATGTGGAAGCATTTGCCTTCATTTTTGTTAGTTTGTGGCTTCATGAAATATATTGTAGTGTGTGGATGTCCACGAGCAATTAAAATCGAGAGCAAGTCAGAGTCACTTCCTACAACAGCAACATAAATATTTTTATTTCCCATAATGGCAGTAGCAGCAATTATAGCATCTGCGTCTCCTTCAGCTTGGTACATTGTAATACCAGCAGAGTGAAATTGAGTGTTAAGGATGTCAACCAAGCGAGCTTTGTTTTCAGAGTTACGTAAAAAGTGTGCTTGATCAGTTGTTACCTTCATATATTCCTCAAATGCAATTGTAGCAGACATCTTTGACATCATTCTTCTCTGCCGTTCAACATCTTTGGTATTGCCAGTCGCATACCCATCAAAAACTAGTGCTTCACAGGGCGAAAAATGATTCTGTACATATTGTAAGTATTTTTTACAAATTTCTGCATATATGTCAACACCAGACCAAATAACAGCATGAAGTAGGAAGCCACCATCTACAATGTATCTTAATTCTGATGGAGGCTGCACACAGGGTTCGATAGCCTCTATAATATCCATAATTACAGACTTTCTGGTTTTTCGCATAGAAATGTCATCAAATAAAGATAGAGGATAAGGCGCGAGTTCATATTTAAAATATTCCGGCAATTCCTCATGTGACTGAAGCACAGCAGCAATCCGACTGAAAAGCTGAATTGGTTTGATGCTAATAGATTCCTTTCTAATATTAATTGTATTGTGTGTTGCAGATATTGGCACGACTTTATCTTTTCTCTTCAAAACTATATTTCCAAATGTTTTACCCATCATTTCAGACAATGATTTCGACCCAATCTCTACCGCTTTCTCACAATTCACTTTGACGTCGTTACCTGTTGCAATATTGATGAGGTGCTCTTTTTGGTTGAGTTCAAAGGGGTTGTGAAGAGTGAGCCAATCAGAAAGCTTTTTGATGTCTTCATGATCTCTAGATTGGCGGGAAGGTCTAAGTTCTACATGCTGTTCCGATGATGATGAACGTTTTCCACAGAAGTGTTCTAAGGCTTCACTTACCTCCATGGTTATAGGAAATGACAAAACCCAACGAGCCAATGTGGAATCTGTAATACCTCGGCCATGACTCAAACTCCTGAAACTTTCATCACTCTCATCAGACTTTGCTCAATTACCATATCAGCTGCAGTTCGACTCCAGTAACAGTCTTTCCTCCGAACAGTAAAATATCCGTTGTGAAAAAGTTTCGCAAATTATTCTGGTTTCATTTTAATTTTCAATTCTTCCATCTGTTGCAGATAACATTGAATAGATTTCGCGTAATTCAGATGTCCAGCTGCGTGAAAGTAGGGGAGCATGCATTTAAGTGTATAAACATAAAAGTCCCAGTCTCCAGTATGTTCAGCTCGAATATAAAGCATTATCATTTGTACTTGTTCCAGGTATTGCAGCCACAATTTTGCTGTTCGGCCTTTATCCTTCATTTGTGTCTTTACCTCGGCTAGATCTGCTATTAGTTCTTTCATGTCAGGATGATCCTTCAGGTCATTTAAAGTTTTAATCCCTGATATTAAATCATCACAACTGGAACGTATTCTACTTTCCTTATCCTCATCGCCTAAGTAACAATACTTCCAAAGTTGCTGGTAGACGGCTATGTATGTCAGAAAATGTGCTCTCAATGCTCTTGCGTATGCAGTTCCACTGAACATGTGCACAACAGTATTTTGCGCATACAATAAAGCCCAAAGTTCTTCAAGTCCACTACCTGACATAATGTGCCCAATAGTACCTAAATATGACATTAATAAGTTAAAACCTCCCAGTTTGACTACTACTTTAGCTAAATCACTGTCTGGGTCAGCTGATGCGACAATTCCTACAGCCTTCCAATAAAGAGGCTGGTCAAATGTATCAATGCAGGAATCCTGTTACTTTCCTCGCATGCGAAGAGAAGAGAAGTATAAATTGTACTGAGGTTTGATGCTGCCATATTGAAGAAAGGGACCGCAGTTACGCTGCTCATATTAAACTGTGGGTTATCGTATTGAGCGATAGCGTGCATGAGGCCATTCCAAGATGGTTTAGGTGAACTTTTCGTGAGATGCGTCATCAACCAAACATCTGTAAAGACAGCGTGATGGAGATTAGGTACTGTCATATCCTCTGCTGGCATCAGGCTCTTTATTTCCTTATTTAAGAGTCCACTGTTAGTTGGTCTTTTGTAAAATCTTATATTCCTTCTAGCAAGAGCAGATATCATATCTGCTGAAGGCGGTACAAGACGTTCTACACGCGTATCTTCGCAGATTTTCTCCGGTGGTGTAGATATTCTTATCCCACCCATACTGTGAAAAGTACCATGACCATCTAATGTTCTCGTGTTGATATCTGCGTTATCAAACACGAAATGGATCAAATTTTCTGAATATTGAGGTTCTGTTGGAATATTCGAACACATTCTAGAATATTCATATCTTCTTACTTCGCTGTAGCTGGTCGACATCCCAAGACTATGAAGGATGTCGATCAATTGTCGAGATCCATAATGTCGCAAACAGTAAACTCCAACTGCTAGTTGGATTGGTGATATAAAAGTACGTTGTCGACACATTGAAATAATAGAATGGTAGATCATGAGACGTTTTCGATACAGCACATTCGGATCACCTTTTTTGCTTGATGTCACGGCCTGAACAAATAATTTCAAAGACTCTGGAATGAGATCGTCCTCATTATGAAACATGTGTTCCGTTGCAGGATAGCAAGTATTGTTATAGATTTTAGATTGAATATCTTTTCTAATTATCTTTGCAGACATTGTAACAATACGTTCTCTCTCATTTTGCTCTTTTTGTACCAGGAATCATGTAATAGCTTTTTTGTTGCACTTTTAAAAGTAAGTACAGGATCTCTTCCATAGCCCAAACATCACTCTGTTATTACCAGTCTGTCCCCGTACCTCTGTTTCAGAAGATATTTTTTACTTGATTAGATGTGTATTCTTCAGCGCTGTCCAAATAAGATATCATTCGTTCATACAACTGGCTCATTGAAAATTGACATTCATCTTCTTCATCTACAAAAGTACAAAGTTTGTCAAAAGCCTTTCGCTTTCTATCCTCGATTGGTCTTCCCGCTGTTTCAGATGTTACAGGGTTAAAGAATGAAGAGAAACAATCTCTATGGTACTTTGCTTCTGCTGCCACTAAGTCCACTACACTGTTCAATCTAACAAGCACTAACCTACCCCATTCATCTTTACGTTTTTCTGCTTGATCAACTATAGACCCCTTAATGTTAAGCGTAGTAACTTCATGAATTGATCTTCGATATTTCTGATGCTTTTTTGATTCTGTTTTAAATGATGCCTCTTTTGAACACAATAAGCAATCCCTTTTAAAATCAAAAGGCGGTGCCGTAGTGCGTGGTGAAACCCTTGATGTACTGGGGGTGGCCATTTCATCTACCGGAAGTGTTTTCTTAATATCCTTTTTAATAGTAGAGGCCCGAGTGTAGTTCTTACGACATTCAACATGTACGCAAACATTGCTTACATCTTTAAAATGTGTATCTAGCCCATCACCCCGAGAAACACTTGCACTTACCAGTGCAGGCAACCCTCGCGTAGTTACATTAACAGTTTTCCCAGCGTTCAGTGGTGTGTTGCAAATAACACAGATATCCAGTTCTACTTCCATTGTTAGGTCCATAGATCACAACACAAAGAAACACAATTGCGGAAACATACTTGTATACGTAGGCACGCGGACACATACGCACGCGAGAACAAATATAACGTAAGCGAAATAATTAGTATGTTTATATGCGAGTCTGTTATTGTTTTATGTAACATCAGTTTGAACACTGTACGACAACTACACAGATCCCGGCGGGGGACAAAATCACTCGCGAACCGAAAACACGTCTGACAGCAATGACTCTAAGAAAACCTCTGGGACGGAAGGAAACAACAGTGTTGCCAATTAATTTCAAACAA
>JAGDQP010016793.1:0-39868 GCA_022664845.1 Lepisma saccharinum
CAACCAGCGGTTCATTTCACTGAATTCGTAATACGTGATGTTCATAAACGATTCGTGTTAATAGTAACTTAAGAGCTACAGAGGAAATATCAATATGTTTCCGCCCTGACTAGGAAGGAGTTGACCTAGATCCATGGAACTCTGCATGCGGAATTGTAATTAATACGTCATACTGATCTGTTTGGTACAGAGATAGAGAGAGAGAGAGAGAGAGAGAGAGAGAGAGAGAGAGACAGACAGACAGACAGACAGAAAACAGACAAAGTAACAGAGATAGAATATCCAAAATGAACGTGTCATCCCAGTATAATCCGAATATCAACTTCTTTAATCTACAAAATAAAACTGCTACACAAATGTATGATTAAATGAACTTTTGTCTGTGCTCAACAAATAATCAGGTATATAGCAGGCCAGATATTAATTGCATTATTATTATTTTACCAAAAGATACTAATTGATTCAAGAAGTGGAACCATAAATTTACAATCGAAACCACTTAGTTGAGTTTAACGACACTTAAGCAGTCGCACTTACTTAAGCAGACGTAAGAGCAAATACTTGACTTTCTTTGTCAATTTAAGATTTAATCCAAAATGGAGGGAACTTTCAAGTTTAACTACGTTTTCTTATGCTTATTATCGCCGCATTTCTATTCGTGTCATAATTCTTGAATTATGCACATAATGGACTGTACTTACAATACCACATCGTCTCAATAACGTTCATGTTATTTGCAATACTTAAGATAAAATCTGGACCACACAGCGACCATTAAACGTAAAAAAAACAGCTTGAACTAAAAGTTAGTTACCCCGAAGGTCGGATTTTCATGCAGGTGTTCGTCGCGTTCTTTGTTTCCGATTACACGTAACACACGTACTTAAACACGTGTTTTAATTGGCTATTCAGCCAAATCGCAAACAAAATACACTGTGAGCTCCTGTATGAAAAGCCAGCCTAAGAACCAAACTGGAAGTGGACAAACAAGGCTAAATGTTCCATCTTCTTTCCGACTTCACGATTCGAACCCACAAATGTATAACTTGAATAAACCAGGATCTATTAACTTAATGTAATTGAGGAGTCCAGAATGATAAATTAGAGCTTACTGTTTTCTCAATCAATCGACCATTGAGCTGTAGATAATGATGCTGGAGTGCTCGATTAGTATCTGAAGATGGACGTTAGGACCTTTTCGTCCATTTTCAGTTTAAGCAAAAATGGATGAAACTTTCAGTTCTAACTCATTTTTTTTTACATTTTTGTTGATGCCCGGTTCATCTTTTGATTTAAATCTTAATTCTTGGGTTATGTACGTACCGGATTGTGCATCAAATAGCACATCTTACGAATAATATTCGCGTTACCTGCAAAAACTGATACAAATTAGAAACGGATCGCACAGCGATAACAAGCCTAAAACACTGAGTTGGAATTGAAACTTTGGTCCATATTAGATTACTCTGGAAGTGGACCAACCAGATTAATTGTCCTCTCTGCTCCTTGGCTTCATATGCTAATTAAATTAATAACGACATAGAGCAGTCCAGTATCGTTTTATATAGAGGTCAATGTAATCTACAAGGAAATTCCAAAATGAATTTATTGTGAAATCGCACACGTAACACACATAGACTTATCCTTTGAGGAGGCTCTCAATGTATGTGTACAATTCGAGGAACTGAACCCGGAACCATGAGGGAACGGATAATAATATGTGGTTAGTGTCAAGAAGAAGTGTGAAAATAATTTGGCAACGCAGCAAAGCAAAGAGGAGAGATCAGGAATAACTCGTCTGGTTGGCTCAACGGAGAAAGCACGGCAAGAAGAGGGACTATTTCCGGCTGCTATAGTCTCGTAACCTAGGTAGGTAGCTTACTAGCTAAACGCAAACAGGATGCAAGTCTTTTTCTTCTTTTGCCAAGCTAGCTAGGGATGACCAAACAAAACAGAGACGCGTTATTTGACGAAATACCACAGAACATTTAGAAGTGTTTCTTCAATATTTTCGCATATAACTTCGATCCTAGCGACACTTTCATGTTCAACCGGCATTTCTTACATCGTTCATGCGCAACTGTACAATCTCTGCAAATAATAAGCACTTTAGGAATTGCAAGCACCGTTTTCTTTTCGCAAAATAACGGGTCATTCATCATGAGCTTGAAGTGATAGGCACTAGTATGTAATTGTAATTGATAGAACCAGTGCGCTCTAATGTATTGTACTGGAGTGCTTGATTACATTTCTAATCAAGTTAGTGTCACAAGTAAGGCACCAGAGGGAATAGTCAACCTCGTCTGTCCACTTCCACTTTAATCGAAATGGGAGGAATCTTTCTGTTTTAACTTCTTTTTTACAGTTGTTGTCGATGTGTGTGGATCGGTTTTTAAATATATACCTTTATTCATGAAACTTATATGTATATTATTTATGGGATGTTCATATTTAATTAAACCGAAAATGGACAAAAAATGTTTTCTCTTGCGTCAGCGGCTTGAAGATTGTAATCGATCGCTCCAGTATCATTAAGTAATGCTCAATGGATGGAACCACAGAATTGAAATGTCTTGAGAGAAAATATGAGGAGCTCAGAAATAAAGAATGCAAGTTACTTGATTTAACTTACTTTGATGCAGTTACTTTGAGTTATATTACTTTGATTTATTATATTTTTATATACCAATAAATATATCAGAGTTTATACCAGGATTTTAAGTTTGAGGGGTGTAAAGCCAAAATCGAGAGTGTGTGAGTAGACTTTAGAGAATTTCTATAGATTTTAAAGCGCAACAATTTTAAAGTTGAAGATGTGTGCTCCAGAATTTTGGGACTGAAACCCCCATTGGGGTGGATCTGGCAGAATCCCTGATATATATGTGGCTTTACTCATTGATATTGTGTATGAAAACATGTACAAATGTATCTGTACAAGATATGAATGCTTTGTGTCACATATCCACAATCGTCCACTTTCAATCTAAACCAATATGAATAACATTTTCAGTTCTAACTCAGTTTTTACGCTTATTATCGTTGTGCGGCAAGTTTTTGTTTTATGTCTGAATTCCTGCAACAGGGCAGATATTATTTACAGCATGTAGTATTATGTGCACAGCCCGATACGTGTATGTCTCAAGAATTAAGACAAATTAATAAAATGGACCGCACAGCGATCACAAGCGTAAAAATTTTAGAACTAAATTTTAGAGTTAGAACTAAAAATTTTGTCCATATTGATTAGACTGGAAGTAGACGATCGGGGTTAAATGTTTTCTCTGGCCTCTAGCTTCCGACATGTCAGTGTCGTTAGGAACACCTCGATAATTGAATACTAATAACATACAACTAGCTAGATGTTTTTAATGTTATGTAATTTTGCGAAACAAAAAGGTATTGTTAGTTGCAATATACTTTATATATTATTTCAATGAATGCCAAAATCAGTGAACCAGTCAGATACAAGTTTCAAACCAATAATAGTTTTCGACTATACCTCGTATCTTAGTCCAGATAACCCGTATCGAATCGTCAGATGGCAGCACTATACTTTTCATACTGTTGATGGAATCAGGAGTAACTCTTCTTATTGTTCCATGGAGATTCTTCCCAACAAGGAGAATGAGTGGCAGGCGCTTTCGACGCTGCAATTTAATTTCATCCTTGTTGGAAGTGCTAAAAAGGGTAAAGACGGCATATAGAAAAGAAGAGGAAAGTGAAAAGAAGAAGAAGATGACGTTGAAGAAGAAGTAGAAGAAGAAAATGAAGAAGAAAAAAAGGAACAAAATACATTAATTCAACCATTTTCGCTCAACACAGACACGCATTACTGTGACGGGAAACAGGCGTGGAAATTTGTTTCTCCCATGTTGGTGAACATACTATGAAGATTGCCAGATAATGTCCGTGGGATGAGCTAAATTTTTTGGCAACGCAAACGGAAATCATTTAGTCTTTTCTTTGTTTTTTCTTTTCTTCCCTTTTAATCAGTGTAAACTATGAATAAAGAAGGACAGAAAGGTCGCGGACAACGTCCGCAAAATTTAGAAAAAGAAAAATCTTTCACCTCCACAAGAGACGAAATATAAACAGGTACTTTCTTAAAGTCTTTTTTCACCTTCCCAAGTCAATGAGAGGGGTATTTTAAGGCAACTTGATTACACGTCATCCTTTTTATTAACAGATACCGGGTTTTTATTCGTTTTTAATTTAACTTCGACGGACTATTTTTCTATCTTTAATTCAGTCTAGCTGCTCCATGAAAGTTTGCAGAGAGAAACATATTTCAGATTTAAGTCATCAGGTTGTTTCAAATCTCGTAAAGCTAGAAGCTTCTCTTATGGGTATTAGTTTTCAATATACACACTCAATCTTAAGGTATACTAACATCTAAATGAAATGAGGTATGAGAAACTGACCTGAGATTTGGGTTCAGCGACCTCTACAGGATTGTTCGCAATCTAGTGAAGCTACAGGTTTGGTTTGTGGTCTCTTTATACTATATGTACTCGAAGTGTAAAGCAGGCGAGGTTGAAAAAAAAAACCGTATGCAGATGCCAGTTCAGCGATCTCGGTCATTTTCAATTAAGTGATAATCTCCGTTTAATGCTGTATATTCGCTGCTCTTAAATGAAACATATTCAAATCGGATTTTTGCTAATTTTTTCTCGAATTGTCGCCATTTTGTTTCCGATACTCATCCAAATGTGTAAATCGCCGCCAAAATCTTTTCTTTATTCTATTTTCTAATTCTATATGCACTTCAAACACTTGTCATCGGGTATTCACTAAGTCTATAATATAAATTTATTTATGTATGTTTATTGTTTATTTTTGTCACCACATTGGATGCATCAGAAGAGGACCGCCATCTGTTGTGAATAGTAAGAGTTGACTAATGTTGGCAACAGTGGTGTTGGTACTTGGTAGATCTAAAATCTCTGTGTCATAACCTGTTCTCTGAGGGCGACAGTTGGATAAATATGACACTACATGGGAAGGCGTCCAAACCACAAACTAATTTAATAGCGAAAGCCCAAAAAAAAAAAAAAAAAAGGGAAGCTTTTTTCCTAAAAACTTCACGCCACGAGTCGCTTCCACTGGATAATCTTTCTGGTGTCAAAACACTTTCATTTTTCTTCGTTTTATCTTTTGTCTTCTTTTCCCGGTTGAAAATTATAAGCTTTTCCCCCTCTTTCATCAGTCTTTAGCACCCGAATCCCCCCTTCAAATGTTACACTATTAACACGTGGAACAAATAAAAAAAACTATTCTCAAAAGGTTGGCAAACCAGAAAGTAGGTTGAACAAAAAGGGGTAAATAAAATTATTTTAAGAAAACTTAAACCGCCTCAAAGAAATGCATTAAGGTTGGTTTAAAGCAACGACTTCTAAAGCTAGATGGCACATGGCCGTACTGTCTTCCTTTGCCCATATTGTATTTTTTTCATTGCACGAAATTAACAATGCTGCTCCTAGAAATTCAAGCCTAGAGAGTTCAAACTTTCCGAGAAGAAAGTTCATAAATAATTCAAGAGTTCTATCTGTGCCGATTCTTTTTTGTTCATTGTTGAAAGAGCTTCTTTGTCATAAGTGTGGATATTCAGAACAACAATCAGGCGATTTCAACAATGAACAGAAAGAGAATAAAAGGTTGGCACAGACAGAACTATTGAATTGGTTATTAACTTCCTTCTCTCAAAATTTGAAATCTCTAGGCCTAAATTTGTACGAGCAGCATTGTTAATTTCGTGCAACAAAAACATATATTAAAGCCACAGGGAGATAATCTATCTCTGAGGTCACTGCTTTGCGCTAACCAAAGTAAAGAAAACATAAGAATTTAAAGTAGTTTAGAAGGGATATACAATAACTGTGATGTTTTCTTTGTGATCTCTCTTTTATTTAAACAATGAGTAATCAGAATAACTTTGCTATTTCAACGTGTTTTAACATAAAAACAGGCTCGTTGCCAACCAAACTACAGATGGAGGGGAAGCTACTGAAATAATGTTGGGGGCATGATATATTTTTAACTCAGGGATACCGACAAGATTATTTTCAGTTTATGGGGGGGAGGGGGGGTGTAAAGTCAAAATTGGGAGGGTATAAGTAGAGTTTTACACGGTTTCTATCGATTTTTGACCGCAAGGACTCTCAGTTTTGGGGGTGACACCCCGACAGGGGGTAAGCCGGAATCCCTGTTTTATCGCCTTTTACACACATAAAATTAGATTTTAAGGTGTAGTGGGACCAAGAAAATTTTCCGTTGGGAGGATCCCTTCCGCGTGGCTGTGGGTCTGTATACTTGTAGGTTAATTTGTAATATGATCGCCCAAGTATTACGTAAGTTCATTTTAATCATTTAGACCCCCCCTTCTTGTAAGCAAAAATAAGGAAATAGCCTCGTGCTTATGAAAGACATGTCAAATTTCTTATCGTTATTGACCTGAGCCTCAGATGCCTAAAAGCTTAAAAATAAATTCAATTCAATTCTTATCGTTATTTTGAAGTTCAAAAAAGTTTGAATCTTTAGATCTACACTAATATAATTTTAAGTGAATCTTACGTAATCATATTGCTCTGATCCTCCTCCTCCCTCGAAGGTTCCGGGTGTGGATTTTAACAGCTAAAGGCGAATCATGACGGGCCGAAGTCCAAAGTTACTAGACTGGCCTATATAAAAATAAAGTTTACCAAAGTTTTTCTGATCCTCCTTCCCTATTGTCAGATAATATAAACAAAACTTGAACCCCCCTTGAAAGTTTACGTAATACTTAAATGACGCCTTTGCTTATGTGTTTGCGCGCGTGTGTATGTGTGTGTGTGAGAGAGAGATTAAAAGAATATCATGCAGATTGATCGTAAACTTAATAGCCTAGGTCACAAATATTACCAGAAAGGAAGTACAGATATGTTTATTCTTAACTGAAATAAGACTATCAACATTATCCTATTTATCTCTCTATTGCAATGAAAATATTTCTAAAGTTGATATTAAGGTTCTAAAATCAATTTTTTTAGAGTCCCAAGAGATTTCCGTTAAAATAAAGTTAACAGAGAAATATTTGTCTTACTATTTAGAATACGTCGTTTATTTTATGCAGTTTAATAATCTACACTCATTCTTAGAAACATGAAAGTTTAAAAAAAAATATTTTTATTTTCACAACTAAATAATCATCAGGTGCAAAATTTATTTTATATCCATCGTTATTATGGACTTCCCTATGCTCTCGCTACAAGCACATACTTATTGGTTCTTATAGTGACGTCACGCGCCTTCCAACGAATGGCTACTGTTTTCCTGAAATCTCGCTCTTTGGCCCCCTCTGGACTATTTTTGATGCCGGGTAATAAACTATGTTCACTTCAATGAATTTAACCAAAACTTATGTGAACCAAAGCATTCGGTTGCAAGTTTATTTCTTCTACGAGACGATCATCTACTTTTTCTTAACGAGAAACAGCGCTAAGACAACTAGACGACATTACATCGTAGTCAAATTTGACTTTATCATTCAAATGGACGATTATATTTGAAACTTTCGGTAACAAACATAATCAGAATATATTCTAATAAAATACGCTTCTATATCTTCACTTATTTCTATAGAAAGCAGTGGATAATTTTGCTGAACGTTGATTGCCATGCCATCTCTTGACCACATATGCGTTTAAATATGCTCTAAGGTGGTTCATCGGTAGGGGTTATCAAATTTAAACAATCAAAATCCGGGACATCCGTATGCTCTCAAAAAGATTGCCATTCATGAAACTAAGCCATGGGAACACACTAAATCAATTTTATTTATCCTGATAAATAATTCTGCAAGCATAAGAAATTATCAGCATAATACCTAAAATATAAAAGCCTTTGCAACTACTCGAAACTAATTAAACCTGCGGCGAATGTACAGAATTACGGCTACCAGGATTATGCGGCGATACTGTCACGATCTGTTGTGAACAAAAGTATCAGTAAACAATTTCACTGAAAATAATCCGAAAATGAATTATTTTTATTATTATTATTATTATTCAATTTGTGATATTATTGATTGGTTCAGGCACTTAATAAAAAAGAGTTGTGATGAAAATACAATCTCTCGTAACACACGTGTCTTGAGAGTGTGGAATTATATACGTGCGTGGAACAAGGTATCATATTACAGTTATTCCTTACATTAGCTACTTCTGTTCTATGGAGTTCTACGTACTTAATATGGAGTTATCTTGATTATGATTATGTTGTTGTGGAATTTTGTGGGAACAGCAATGCGGATGGAAATATTTTGGAGTTGTTAAAGCGGCACTGGATAATATCGAGAGGGGGGAAATATGTAACAATTGTGGGAGCGAATCCGTTTTTGGAGAGAAAAACTTGCATTCCGCTGCCAGAAGAAACATGTGCCTGGACAAGGAAGAGAAACTTTGTGTTTATTTTTTCTTTGGATGGTAATTTTTTAAAATCATGTGAAGTTCTGTGATGGAGTACTCGGAACTCTAGAAAATGTTATATTTTGCTTCCTATATATAGGCATGAAAGACACTAAAATACTTTTAAAAATTGTGGTTAAAGTCGAAGTTGTAATGTAGTTATCGCATGATAACTTCGACTTTATTTTCTGCATTTTGCACGTGGTTTAGTGTAATTCATAGACACAGGAAGTGAAACAACATTTTGAGGAGGAGTGCTCTATGCAAGAAGTAGCTAATGTGAGGAATTACCAATATTACTTACAAGATGAATGTTACAACCTCAAATTACTTTTCTTACTTACGTTTCATGAATATTTTACATCAATTTGTACCTTTCTATCTGTTTCATTCGGTTTCAGGAATACTTTTAGTATTATTTACATGAGAAAGCCAAGTGAGAAAAGTACAAGTAAAGTGGTAACAATGAACGGTTTACCGAAAATAAAATCGTGAGCTCAAACAAAAGGTAAGCAAGATACTGTAAAAAGGCAGCCCGAAGAAACAAACAAACAAAGAAAAAAAAGCATCTCGAATGTTTTTATCCAGAATAATGGACAAAAAGAGGCCCAATTCCGGATTTTCGGAACGTTTGTTTATCCTATTCAGATATGTTTCTTGTGGGTTTTCAGTGATCATTCCGATTTTCAATGTTTATTTACTAGAAATCTGATTAATGAGGGCCATTATTACTGTGTAAACTTTAGTAAAGATAAGATGATTCGTTTCTGAAGAGGAGTGGAACAAATAACATGAAAACTGAGTCCTTAAGAACCTCCGCTCTCTTCGCTCTAATTAACAGCATGTATTATCACGTAGACTTAAATGCTGTTACTGCCCATACAATTAATATTATCTTATCTTACCTAGACTTAAAAGAAAATATTGTAACATGCTAGTTTTAACAAGTTTTCTTTCTGGCCTACTGTCGTAATTAGTTTTTACTTTTTATATACGTTTTGAGGAAGAAAGGTTTGAAAACTGAGCTAGTTAATGATCAAGGGTATTAGTAGGCAGAGTCACTGCCAGTTCTCATCAACATATTAATATACAAATTTTACAATAAAAGTTCATTTTCTTTTTGAACGGCCTTTGTATATTGTGTCTCTAAATGAACACCGTCAAACCTACTTACATAAAATTTTAGACGCGGAAAGTTAATTTCGCCAGGGAAAGAGTATCACATACTTCATTCCAATATATAGAGTGGCATGCCATAATTCATAGATTATTTACCAAACACATTGTGTATCCTTAAATTCGTACTGTTAGATGTAACCACCTAATATTTTACATAGCTTCCTCACTTACCACAGATTCATGGCAAGGATAGTGTGCTCTCAGCCCATAATTTATAGGATAGTTAACAAATGTACAGCGAATGATCAAATATGTATGAAATTTTCCATGACGTAGTTTGTTCCCGCACTGGGCAAGTCATCCAGTACACAACAAACGGAACAAAGTTTACTTAACTTTTTTTTACATTCCAATTAAGATAGATACTGTATCTACTGAATAAGATTACCATAGATAAAATCTGAAAATACCCAGGAATAATGAGTACCCCTTTCCTTCTAGGCAACACTCTTTACATTACTGTACGAAAAGTTGCAGCAGACCAGTGAAAATCTGAAAGAATAATTAATTATTCATATAAAATTCTTCTCTTGCTTGTTTTCGAGAAAAGAGTCACAGCTAGGGATCTGATTTTATGACTATGCTGCTCTGTTTCTTCTATGCACTGAATTAATTTAGAAATGTTTTTACGTTTCGTAAATACGATTACACTTTCTATTGGTCGTATAAAAGGAACTTGGTTCAAAATATTTTAGCTAAAGGTCATATTTTGGCAAAACCTTGCAATAAAAACACATTTTCGTTATATTTAAATTGTTATTTAATATTTCAACACATATTGTTCATAAAATAATAATGCTTTTGCTTCTAATGTGAAAGATACATGAAAAGTTCATAGAGTAAGGGATACGAATAAAAATAACCGGAGGTAATCTTTTATATAAAACCCGAAATACATGTGACAAAAAACGATAATATTTTGCACAAAGAAATCTTGAACCTTAAAGTGTCAATGTGCAAAATATGACAGCTTTGTGTCACATATATTTCGGGTTATATATAAAATATTGCCTCGATTTTTTCATTCGTCAGTATTACTTGTATCCTTTGGCTTCTGGAGTCGATATCCCATTTTCTGTTTCCCTTTTTGCCCTAAAAATACATTGCATTTAAGTGAGGAGAGACAACAGGGTTTACCAAGAATGTACTGTGAAATTCATCATCAGGGTAAACGATTTAACATTGTCTTGACAGATGTATATTCTCTTTATAAGGCAAACGATACTTTACAGCAACAGGGCATAGATCTATAACTACAAAATTATTTTGAAAAAGGCTTATGAAAATATATAATAGCGAACCCTCAACAATTTTGATCTTCCTTATTTTTTCTTCTATCTATTTGTCCGTCTGCCCGGAAGCTAGCGCCTAAACGAAAGCAGATAAGAAGTAACAGACTTCAGAACAGAAACCTCAATTTATTATACCGTTTTTAATCTCGTGGCACCACAAGTGACAGGTCCTTTTCATTTGGCTAGCTTCTTCCATTTTAATGATCTGGTCATATTACACAATATTCCCGCAGATTTATACTTCTTTGAAATTGGATATCTCGCCAGGAATTTCGTTATTTTTTTGCCGGAATTTTACTATTTTCTATAGTTTTGTTTTCGATAGCCATACCAATGTACAAATTGCTGCTACAGCCTCTCTTTAGGATATTTGTTCACTTTAAGCACTCCAGTACGTTGTTATCAGATTAGCTCTAAATTTAAACTCTAAATTGTTTGTGTTCGTTTAGCAACACTTTCTCGATTATATCTACAGTTTTCTGGCCATCGAACTAAATTCAATTTATGTATTTATGATGCAAGAAGCAGTAGTCCAAGACCCAATTTGGAGGTGCCATCCAGGCATTTGTCTGGTGTGACTAAGGATAAACTTTAGGATACTCGGCCGCAGGAATAGAACTTAGGACCTCCTGAAAGCAAAGTCAACGCTCTACTAACTGCACTACGACCGTGTGACATTTTTGGTAATATTTTTCGTAATTTTGAAGCATAGAAACTGCATGGATATTTATGATTTAAATAATAGCTAACCGACTTCTAGTCATAACACATAGAATCAAATTTTGAAGGTAACTTTCAGTAACTTGCTTGTAGTACTCTAACTGAATGTTTTGATACGAAACTATATATTTCACATTTTAGAAAATCGTTTGTCAGGTATTTAAATACTTCTCCCATGATTTAATGATAGCAGCCACATTGCTGAACTAGCTCTGTTATTGTTTTTTTAAGGTACAAAATCGTATTACGTAGACTCTAAACAACATTTCACCTGGAATCAACAAGATTCATAGTTTGAACTCAAATGTGTTTTATTTCAAGTTTAATTTAATATACGGATCTGGCCACATTGTAGGAAATTATTTTGTAAGAACAAGCAATCCGATAAATATTGATGATTACCAGCGAAAAGTTCCTTATTCTGTCAGTAATGTGATTCGTATGTGTGAATAACATGTCCTCTTATGCATACAGTGACACGTATTGGTCTCGTTTCTTAAAACGAAAATGCAAAGCACATTAGTTATCTGATAGATGTCAGTGTGTTTCCAACGCGGTTTTAATTGACTGGTGTGTGGACTTGGAACCTGAAGAAACCGAGAACGTAATCCTAAAGGAAAAAACATGTTCTAAAGGAGTCGAGTATTCAGTTCCAAGAACCTGATACTGATACTCGGTTCCAAGAAATGAATTCGAAACCGAATGTCCAGATCCTAGATCCGTTTATTTCAGCTCCAAGATCTGGATTTGTGTATCTGATTCCAATAACATCCGGAACCGGACAGATTCAGATTAGTCTCCGAAGCGTCGGAAACGCTCGCTCCTTCACAACAGTGATTAAAAATCCATAAACACGTTTTAAAATCATATAACGTACAAAATGAACGACGTTTACCTCGTCAACTAAAAGCTTTATTACGTCATTTGTTTGAACAGAATTGTATCCTAACAACACGTTCAATAAAACTGATGATCTATTCAAACTATAGTGTACGACTCTGTTCAAACAAATAACACAATGAAGCTAGGTTAATAGAAAGTCATTAATAGCATGAGTAACACGATTTGTATCCAAAAATAACGTAAATATTAGAACTATTTGAGTAATGTATCATTTGATATGATTACAAAACGTAGTAGCTTAAGTTTATAAATGTTTATAAATGTCAATCATTTATACAAATAATGAAACATTTTGCACTTCAGTTCTTTTCATATCTGCGATGCATACGAAGTGTAAATATGCGCACCAAAATTCTCTCTGCGTGTGTGTATGTGACAGAGAAAGAGTTTGAGAAAGAAGATGGGGTCAAAGCACTCACCTACTGACTTCTAGCACCAGATCACTGCCTGCATTATTAATGGCGGAGTCGGCTTCTTGGCAAGAAAGTCCCTGGCAAGGGACACCGTTCACGCTCACGACTCTGTCCCCGGGAAACAGACGCCGCTCGGCTGGACTCTGTTGCTGCACCTGGCAATATTACACGCACAATCAGTGATGCCAGTTAAACACATACATATATATATATATATACACATATATAACTTCCTTTTATATATTTTATTCTAATATACTTACCAAACGTAATATAATACCAAAACAGACTGATATTCATACGCAGATTCAGTTAATTCACATAAGGACGTTCTTTGGGTAGCAAAGAGACACTGTAGTTCTTCAGTTTGTTTGTTTGCTTATTATATGTTAACACCATATCCTCTAAGCTGTGATTGGATTTTGTTTAACTTTGGTTTGAAGGTCAGGAACATCCTGAAGGTGGTGAGACAAAATAGTTCTTTTGATCAATAACACGAGTCAAAATGCCTATCAATGTTAACAGTGGAAGCTCGTAAACGTATCATCAAAGGACGGATACTTTCAAGCATTTAACTTTTGCTCAACATGTCGAAAATAGAACTTGTTGCAAATACATCTCTTAATGTCAAAATATAACTAAAAACTGTTTTTCTCTCTACAATTACTATCTTGATTGATTTATATTATATTAAGACAGCTACATGTAGAAAACATACACATTCCGACATACTTATCGTTAATGTTAATATTTTACATTTTAAAATTGAAATTGTGATGCGTTCATGTCTAATAATTGCATTTTGACATTTTTATAGGTATCAGATGATTCTGCGTATCAGTATATGTAGAGACAAAGGTGACACATACATCAGACAGCGTGATAAAACGACAGCTTCCTGTGAAAATAACACAAGTGCCATAGACATATGAAATACATAATTAAATAGAGAAGTAGTTAATAAAATTTAAACAGAAACCATTTTCGTTAACTAACCAACTCATCTTTCCTTCCCTATTTTTGAAAATGCTTCAATATTCACAATTTCCATCAAAGTGCATTTTTTATCATATTCTTCATTTGCTTACAGACAGAAAGAAAGAAAAGATCTAATCACATCATAGGATAGTAATTCCCAACCATTCCCAATCGAAAACCAGTTGAATTTCAATCCCCTCGGACCCCGTAATATACCCCTCCCAACATGGTGGAACTTGACGTACCCACAAGACAATTATTCTTGGTATGATGGACGAAATACCTACATCGCATTTGGAAATGAATCATTGGATTCCAAATGAGTATCGCTACAATGATCAAACCATACGTTTATTAATCATATAACAAATGAAAGAGGGAGCCGCAAAGTATTTAAAGGTTGCCACTAGAAGTCTCCACCGACAGTCGTGCTCTCTCGGCATTCAGTCTGTAAGAAATTGTGACGGGTCATTGGTCGCAGCAGATCTCATGGTTTGGTGCTCAACATGTTGCTCCCTAGGGCACCTGAGCTAACACTGTGTGTTATTTTTTGTCTGGGGTATACATCAAAGATACCGTTTTGTTGCCAGCGTAGCTAACTAATCTGAATGAACATCCTATCATTATTGCTCTGAATTCAATAACAATGGACATGCTGGAGAGAGTATGATTGGAGTTCGTTATCGCCTTGATGTTGTTCATCTCACTAAAGAAAGGCACATAGATCACTTATAGACGAGTAACACATATTTCAAGAGCCTTTCTTTAAACTAATACCAAACAATCACTCTCTCTGTGCAAACTTAACAAATCTAGACATTTCAAATTCGAGTATTCATTTTGAAACACCCGGTATTCTAGCCCCACACATTTTACACATACCAAAACAAGTATCCAGAATTTTCCTCAGTTTCAACAGGCGAATGCAGAGATGATACCTTAAGGCTCAATCTCACTCGGTTTTCCCGCCTTTTCCATTTTACGTTAATTATTCAAATTTCAATACAGGAAAACAGAAATTAACTTTCACGGACCAAAGTTCGTTTCGTCCTTCAATAATGAGTGTAATTAGTTTTAACGAAACGCTAGTAGGAACTACCCGATTGTATGTATACACTTTTGGGACATTATTCTGTCCCAGAAGTGTCTACACACAATCCTGAGTTTACTGTTAATATTTAATTAAAATTAGTTGTACTCGTTAATGAAGGACGAAACGAACTTTGGTCCGTGAAAGTTAATTTTTGTTTTCTTGTATTGACGTTTGAATAATTAACATAAAACGAAAAAGACGGGAGAACCCAGTGAGATTGAGGCTTAACTGTAATAGTTAAGAAAACTTATATACTAAACATATTATAACCTTCCTGATGCGTGCTGATCAGTTAAGCTATTTCTGTAAGGTTTGTTAATCTGTATTGGTTTTGTACCGGCTTGAAGAAAGATATTAAGAAACTTAATAAAGAAAGTTTTCATCAATATTGTGTTTATTATTTTTATTTTTCGTGCAGTCATTTAAGCTGGTTTTAATTTCTTAAGAGACTCTTTTAGTCGATTGCAATTATCTTCTATTGCAATGTGCTAAACATTACGTGTTTGTTTGCCTTATAAATACGTAAATTTCTTGTTGAAGGCATTCAGAATAAGACGAGGAAAAACAAGTATCGCTAATTTGTCGCTATCGTAAAGGAATGCACATTGTTTTATCGATTAATGCTACAAACACATCGAGCTACCAACTATCCATTAGTATATGAGTACATCTGAAAATAAGATTTCCTAATCTGTATCTTTAAAATAAACAATTGAACTGATGTTATTTAGATATTTTGTGAGGACTGTAGATGGTAATATAAAGCACATAATCATGAAATTAAGTTTAAGATGAATAAATGTGAATTTATACTTATATTATTTCAGTCTCAGTAACCGTAAATTATTTTATAGAAACGCATTGATTACGAACGACACTCTCAATTTTAAGGAAATGGAATTAACAATGCTAGTTGTAGCTTCTACATATGTGACAGTTAGAATGCTCACTATGTTGAATGTGCATTAAAATAACAATTTTCCACGTTGACGTAAGAAAAAATACAACAATCATAGTTTAGTGAAAGTACACGGATATAAGTATTTTGTTTCTGGTTGGCTGAAGGGCATAACTGTTCTACCATAACAGCTCCACAACTTGTGCTGTAAAAAGTAAAGCCTTTAACTTACAAATTACTGGTCCTTGTATCCGGGCACGTATCCAGAAGTAAGTTTTGGGAGGGGTCCACGGGCTTCCAAAGTGTGTCTGGGTACAAAATGTATATTACATGTATATAATTACGCCTAAAATTATACGAATTCTGCCTATAACTCTGAATTTTGAGGGAAGAGGTCCGGACCCTCCCTAAATACGTCCCAGCTTGTACCTTTTAAAGTGATATTGATATGCTAAAGCCAGCGCTTGTGAAGGTTTTGGAAGCAACACGAGAAAACTTCTTTCGGTATGGTAAGAGGAACAAACCAAAGTAAGAAATTAGGTGAATACCAGGGATGTAAGATTTCTGCTATTTGACGCTTCTTTCCCCCACTAAAATGGACTAGCAGTGTGTGGTCTGGCGTTATCATGCAACAAGAAACAATGACCATGTACCCAAAAGACAGGTGACGGTAAACGTTTCAGCACATCATATCCAGGTCTTCGCAAATCATGCCCACGATGCAAGCGACGTTTTCGAAAGAACAAATGAATACCGGTTAGAATTTAGATTGTCATCCACTGATAGCCTGCTTTGACCAAGTGTGTTGTGAAATTCGAAGAAACAGGTTAGTAACAAAGCCACTGGTTGCGTGGCTGTCTTTCAAAGTTTAACACGAAACTTAATATTTACTCTCTGTTCAACTTACGCGTCCATTGTCGACAACGACACAAAGAATAAGCCTCTACTGAGATTCATAAGTGTTACTATGCATGCGCTATCCTGCCACCTTACGGAATTCTACGGAAGTATACTTAGGGACATTATTGTCTGGAGCAGTGATGTCCTACCTTGTTTTGCTCATGGGCCATATTGAAATATAGCACGATCTTCGCGGATCAGAGCATCCTATGACATAAATAGCATACGAATCGTACGCATCGTTTAAACGCACATATCGCAAACCTAAGAAAATCTTTCACACATGCAGACAATTAATGTTTGTAAAAATAGCAAGAGGCCAAAAACAAAGAATTAAAATAGTTTTACGGTGTATTCTGACTTCTTTTAGTCAACTGGTTCATATAGAGCTATCGCTGTATAATAAACAGAGTTCTGTACATAAATTCCCTCTAAATATGAAATTTCCATTATAAACTATTTAGTCATCAGGTCTGTAGATCCATCTGGTGAACTTAAAACATTACAATATTAAACAACTTGTATCGATTTAGTTTCAATTCGTTTACTAATCAATACTCATCAAGTTTAAATGAAGTGCCAATAAATATCTCAATGAAACAACAATTTAACTCAAGATAAAAAAGTTGCTTACTACAATTTTCTCTTACTAAAAGTAGAGACATCTATCGTTCATCTTTTGAAACTTTCAATAATAACATTCATACAACGTGCATTTACATTTAACCATACTAATTAAATCTTCGTTCTAAAACGCCAATTAACATGACGAAGAATATAAAACAGTACTTTAATTTAATTTGGATTCTTTAAATAAAACATTCAAACCTTCCTTTTTATTCTTCCAATGATCCATATCAACGGTACTTATATTTTTAACGTAATTTTTATCTTATTAGAATGGGTTGCATTTTGTATTTTCTCAGTTGAGAAAAGTTAATTGCAAGTATAGATTAAGGAGGAGAAATAAAATAAAACCTTCTTTCAACATGTTTATTTGAATTTGAATTTTATTTATGGCCTTTAGACATCTAAGGCTCAGACCCTCGACATGTTTAAGGTAAATAAATGCAACATATGTGGCGGGCCATAAGTGGGGCATCACTGGTGTAGAAACCATTTCATGTCTCTGAATAACTAAAAGACACAGCTTTAATGTAACAATGTCCACGATATTAACACAGTCCCGGAACTTTTATGATGAAGGTTGTATTCAGTCTTTGTTTATACTTCTCAAGAATTACGTGAGTCATTACAGTTGGTATACTGAAAGGTCGTTAGACATCGCCCATTGACAAATGATTTAATTACTAAGGGCCTCCGACAACACTAAACAGTGACAATTGTCTTATTGTCATAGTAAATATGTAATGCATCGTTGCCTGAAGAACCTAATTGCCATATGAGAATGTGAATCAATGTTTACCACAGGAGTAAGCTTACGAGAACCTCACGTCTGGCAACAACAGATGATTGACACTCTAAACAGACATCTAAACAGGATGTGGATGCCAACTTTGGTGTATAGAAAATAAGTTTAATTTTAAAACAATTAAACTGTGTTTGTGGGAGTCTTGTAATTATTAGTCTTTTTGTTAACTATAAGCAACCGTTTAAAAACTATAATAAACGGTAAAGTTATTATAAATGCGCTCACTAACAAGACATGGAAGTAGGAGTTTACTCTGAATTTTGACGAAGGTTGATGCGTTCCTCGAGGTCTTCATTTCATCTTCTTTGCCATTTACTTCTCTGAAATCCAATCTTTGTTCACATATAGATCACATAACGCATATGTCTTGCATCGTGTTTGTTTAACTTTCGTCAAGTGAGACAAGTGACACCTCGCGGAATCCTATACACATATTAAATTCATGTGGCAACGTGGCAACGAACAGCTGTTTCACACATGGAGAACCGAATAGGATGTGCGTGAATGTTACTAAAAGAGATAGGAGAGGTTAGGGGGTGATTTTTTTAAAACACAACAAAGGGATGAACGCCACAGTTAAAAGTAAAAATACGTTATTTGATTTCAGATTGAACCTCCATGCCACAGCTGTGAGGGATGGAGATGGAGGTAGTAGGAAAGAGACTCCACTGTGAGCTATTCCCTTGATCTCAATTAGGATATGTAACTCGTTAGACACGCACACACATACAAAACGCATCTTTACTCTCTTTGAATTTTGTTTTCACATTAATTTATTTTCGTATTTGCAGATCACGGAAAGTGTTGTGGCCAACACGAATTTAATTTTTTGTGTTACTTTGAGAATCTTGGTCAAAGATGAAAATAAGAAATTTGTGCCAGAAACACATCAATTAAAGAACCCTATGTGTAACAGATGTATATAAAAAAAAGGACATACATCACCTTCTTGTAGGCAAAATATACAGTATGTCTGTTGACCTAGTTTTATGTCCCTTGAGGGCATAGCTAACATAAAAGTACTTTATAATCCCGCTTCCTCCGTCCGTGTCCAAAAAATATATCTCAGGAACCACGAGATGTTAAGAGATGGTTGAGGTGTCGTTGGAAAAGACTTGGTAAACATACACCAAAACCGTCTGCCAAAACAGTGCAGTAGGTCAGTGTAACCAACCAGGTTTTAAAATAAAATTTTCAAATTGTTCCTTTTTCGTTAGAACTATCTAGACCAAAATTGGCATAAACATGATTCGACACAATAAAAATTGTGGATGTCACAGTCTTCAAATATCTTAGTTGTCTATGTTGACAACGTACTTTAAAATTCATTATTTTAATTTGCTTCCATATCGTTAAACTTATCCTCACCAAACTTGGCATAAACATTCGATACAATAGAAAAATACTGTAGGCGTTCTCGTGTCTCAGCATCATAGTTGTTAGTGTTGCCAACCTATTATATAAAAATGAATGTGTGTGTGTGTCTGAGATGCTATCAAAGAACCAAGTTATTACAAACGCGGAACTTCCTAGTTTTCTACTTTTACAACAACACTCGAAGCATATGATATTAAATTAGAGTTAAATATGAACATTCTGTACTAGCACTTCACTCAGTGTATTAGAGAGACCTCAAGAGAAAGCTCGTTTTCTTCCTTTTAGTGAATTGTTTAGTAAAAACAGGTATTAAAAACATTTTTGAATTATTATTTTGTCCTTTTTTAGTCAGAAATTGTTTTGTATTCCGTAAATGTTAACATCATTAGATGCATAGTATGATAAAGAACGAATCTACATTTTTGAGGTTCGAGCTAATCAGTTTACAACACTGCGTTTTGTGCTTTACATATCATGCAATTAGAGTTGTCAAATATGCAATAAACTGTTGTAGTGCAGTTGAGAAAATTGAACTTAATACAAAGTTGGCAACTCTGACAGTAACAAAAAATGTTTACATAGTAATTCAATGTCATCGGATTGAAGGCTATGTGTAAGGTTTCAGATCTCTTAACTAGTCTGGAAGTGAGTTCAAAATAAATTACAAAATTTGCTCTCCACTAACCACAAGTGAAGTCAAATAAAAGCATGTAATGGGGAGGAATTATCGCTTTACAGGAACAAACTCCTCAAAAAACTGATATCTTCTCTGAAACGTGATAAATTCAGAATCTTTAAAACACAAATTAATTAACATTTTATTTTTCATGCTACAAATTAAGATTTATACTAAACGGGTCTCTTGTTATAATTAGGCTATAGGCTATTTTGTAAAATTATGGTATTTTTGTTTAGGTGTGAATTGCATTTTTTTTAAATATCTACCATTTACCAACATGAAATTTCGTAAAATTCCTCGTATAATAGGGTGGAATTCTGATTGCATAGTAATGAAAGAAATCGTTTTTGTTGAACAAGTAGAAGACTCATATAGAGGAAATGAAATTCGAATAATAACGCGATTGTAACCCATTCTTGTTTTCAATTTATAGACTGAGCTGACTGACAGTTCAACGTCCTTACGTTGTTGCTGTGTCGGCGAATTAATTTTCAGAAATCTATGTATTTAATTTAATTAAAAGAACTGTGCAAACATAAGTGATGATATCCCTTGGCGAGCATAAGTCTAGGTCAAGATGACAGGGAAGAAAGCAGTCCGAGCCTCAAATAAGAACCTATCTCATGATTTGGGTGATGAGAGTGAGAGAAACCGTAGTCAAACTAGTCGGTGTGAGCAGGACACAAACGTACGTTATTTACCGAGTGTTGAAAATCTTATACCACTAAGCCACGAGGGGATAAGTATCACCGAATATGTATGCATTACAAAGTATCTAGCAAGAATGAAAGATGTGAAAGAATTAAATAAAGGTATGAAAAAAAATTACGAGTGAAAGGTTAGTGAACATATTTTCAAAATTCAGAGAGGTATAAGTTAGATGCTAAATGTCGTGGTTTAAGAAGAAGTGTAACGCCTCACGCCCGAACGGACCCAGAAATTTATTGAAAATGTGCGATGGAAATATGTTCAAAGTGCGCAAAATCGCATACTCTGGCAACATTGAACTAATACATCTGATAAACACAACTTGTGGAAAGTTTATTTTAAATGGTTATCAAGCAGTAGCCCAGTGTACCCATTTGCTATGAATCTGAGTGTACTAAATGATATAGTTAGAGCGTATATTTATTTTTAATGGATTGCAAAATTTGTATGAAAACGTTTAGCATTACGGTTTCGTAAGTTAGTCTGAATATCAGTCTAAAGAAACTTCCTTTAATGTTTTAAAATCAAATTATCATCAAACATATAGACAAGTAGACGTAGTTTCATTTAGAACAAGCTATGATTCACGTGTTCGAAAGATGGCAGTCTTTTAATCAAGTGAACATTTTCTATTAACTCATCCTTTGAAGAATATGTGTAAAGGAAGATCACATAACTGCATGAAGTAAATAAGCGAAATAAGTTAATATTTGGGAAGGTAACGAATTGAAACGGAATCAGAAATTAAATGATGTTTGTTAGAAATAAACAGCATCCCATAATTCAAAATATAACAATAATTACGGTGACGTAAGAAAAGGAAAATAAACAGAGAATCGATTTATGATCGAATTTTAGGGCGTATGAGAATGCATATGAAAAATTAAATATACGGAAAAGATATTAAAAAAAAAGCACAATGAAAGAAATTAAAATGAAGAGAAAAACAAAACAAAACAAAGCAAGGAATGATTGACCATATTGAAGGACACGACATTTTTCAAAGCAATAAATTTGATGAAGCTTTGTATCTGGGGGGGTCTGTATACAACAATTTTAAATAACAGAATAATTTATGTTGCCTGCAGTTCAAACGTCTTACGTGTATGACTGAAATCATGGGATCTATGTTGAACAATTGTAAAGCATTTGCAAAATATGTATTGTTTAAAATAAGAACGCCTTATGCGCATGTTTGAAATAAAGCTATTTGTAAGCACACAGTTTGACTTAAATAAACATTTTCTGCTGTTTACAATTTAAACGTGTTATTATGTTTTGGAATTTTGAAATTTGTACAAAAATACTCTTATTAATTGAAATATATGCTCATCTTGTAAGAAAAGAATATTATTATTTATAAATAAAAGAGGTTCGTCTAAACTATAAAGAATTCAGAGTATTGTTGTAACATGAAAACGTTTAAGTTCGCTCCTAACTGTGCTTCTAAACCGTGGTGAACCGAAACATGTCATAAACTGCAGTAAGAACAAAGGCGTAAATTTCTTCAAACTGTTTCGAACAACCGCATATGTATAAAGCATCACGTTCTTACGATATAGGTATTTAGAAATACATTAATAGTTAGAAAGATATCAACAAGCTTTGTCCATACTAGAAATGTGAGCTTATGCCAATTTAAATGTTTGCTTGTGTACAAGCTTCTATATATATCATTACGTTTTCAAAAAAGCGACACAGAAATACATCTACAGGTGAATCAATGAGCGAGGTAGGGGGGGGGGACCTACGACAAACTACAAGGCTTGCGGTGTGCACTAACTACTTTATTGCTAGTGGGAGAACTATCGGCATGCTGGGCCTGACTTGTTGACGTCATCAAAACGAAGGTTTTGTGTTTCAAGGTCACTCACCGGGAAACCAAAGAGGCGCTGGATGAGGGCGAGGAGACAGCCCCAAAGCAGCTGAAGGAGCTCAGAGAAGAACATGGCGACCCTCGCATCTCATCAAGGTCCACACAAACACACAATACGTAACATATACCACGCGATACACAAAACAGAACTTCACTCCAAAGGATATTCTTGTCCTCGTAGATCTTCGGCAGATCTCGGTAGTTCTCGACGACGACGACGACGGTTGGTGCGGAAATTGTCACCACCGGAACCCGATGTCGACAGACAGACTTTTGACGT
This sequence comes from Lepisma saccharinum, assembly GCA_022664845.1. Classification (NCBI taxonomy): domain Eukaryota; kingdom Metazoa; phylum Arthropoda; class Insecta; order Zygentoma; family Lepismatidae; genus Lepisma; species Lepisma saccharinum. The sequence goes on from JAGDQP010016793.1 coordinate 23,170, forward strand.
TGACACGCGACGCTTCTTGACATGTGTTGCTGAAAATACTTATGTTAAAAGAGATGCTGAGATGTCTTCCCTTTGCTCGTACGAGATAAATATGTTGACACCCAGAAAGCTGGCGGAAATATTAAGAGGCGTGGAAAAGGTTCATTCTTACGACCCGGAAGAATATTTCTTGGTGGTGCCATTTAGATGCACAACTCTTTTCGAAACATGATGGGTTTGTTTTGCTCTCTTGAAAGCAATTTAGAAAATTTGGCTGTTAAAATAGAAGTTGATGGACATAATATGCAGGTAGGACGTTTATAGCCTCTGCGCGTTCATCTCATGTTTTAGTTTGGTTGTGCATTAAGATTCTTAAAAGATGCACAATATCAAAAATGGCTTCGAAAGCCATGTTGGAATATTCTTATATTTTTACACACTCAGTGACGTTCATAAATTCTCTAAATAATAGGATTTATAATATAAGCCTTTCAGAACATTTTGATGACGTACAAAATATTAACTCCAATTTTCTGAAATTAGAAACTGACTAAATCTGGCTGAAATTAAGAATAATGTTCTTGGCGAGTGGAAGCGAGGGAGATGAAAACCATTCTGGTAATGATATGAAGTTTGTTGACACAAGGAAAATTACTGGAATACAGACACACCTTATCTTATATCTGGAATTGAATCCATTAATGCATAGTTACGTAGTTTGAATTCATTGAATAAAAGTTACTTGTTGTACAGTCAAGGAAAAAGATATTTCGGGAATATAGCATTTAGTATTTTATTTAACTTACGTACCTATAGGAGCCAAACATGTAACTATACTTAAGCCGTGATATGTCTGAGGGACAGCATGTGGCAGGATTAGCCTATAAGGTGCCGATCTAGCCTATAAATACAGCCTATAAGTTAAATAAAAACACTAAATGCTATATTCTTTTTGGTATATCTTTATGAGTGATTGTATATGTGTAGAATATAAATGGAAAAGTATTTTAGTCCCAAAACTAAAGTTATTTTTTACAAACAGTTTAGCCAAAGCCAGTTGTAAAAGCAATTTGAGAATATCGGCAAGATTCTACTTTGAGAATTGATTAATTCGTGCCTATAAAACAGTACTGGTGCAAATATAACTGACTACAGTTAGGTACTACTAATGCAGCTTGTGTATACGGTAGAATATTTTCAATTAATCCCTCTGGCGGGTGTAGAATTAATACATTTCAAAGCACAAATGGTCCCGAATCTTTCAATGGTAATATAGCACGTGTCAAAAAGCCTTTAAATTGAAGGGATTAAAAACTATTACAAAGAACTAAACATCACTTCAGGTTTCATTAGAATTTGTGTCTCGTAGTTTTTAAGCAGATTTGGAATGGTTACAAGTCACACTTTTCTTTAAGACCAACATATGAATCTCCAAGTGGGTCACACATAGACACACTTATATACATAGATATATACATTCAAGACAGACAGGCACGCGCACAGAGAAAGAATTTGTCCACAAAACATTTATCTTTCTTAATTAATTGTAGAACGTGTCGAATCCAATTAATGTCAACTGTGCGAGTGTCGAATAAAAAAAAAAAAAAAAAAAAACTGGCACAAGGAACATATGTGTCATGGATTTGACCATTTGTCATGATGTGTAACTCACGTCAAAATAATCTAATCTATTCTTTTGTTTTCGACTTCAAAAATAACTACTGGTATTTGGTTAGTTATTATTTTTAGTACCACACACGAGTGATCAGAAGCGTCTTCACATTTTGTTCATAAGTATTAATTACCATATATATGAGGGTATCTAAGACCACCAGTACACTAGTTTTAAAATAAAGAGAAGTGACTTTTATTAAATTAAATTGGGTACGCAGTGTAGAATTGTGATATTTGCAACTTCTCGTACTGATCTAAAGCGGAGTTAATAGACAGATAATTTTTTTTAAAAAATGGAACATGATATTTTAAAATCATATTCAGATTATACGTTAAAAATAAGAAGTATTTTTTAAATATTTTTGCAGAAAATTTTTCCATTGACCTTGAATGATTTTAAAAGTTCGATTTAAAGATAAATTGTAATTTCTCGTACAGGCCTTTTCAAATGAAGATAAATGTATTTTATTAAAAATAATATAAATTAGGGCAATTAAATCTTTCGAATGGTGATATCTGCAGCTTGTGATACTGGAAGTGGGCTATCCCGACTGGAAGTTACTTTTTTAAAATGGAGCTTGGTCTTTTTATGTGAGATTCGGATTATTCTTTAAAGAATAAGAAACTTTTGTCTGAAAATTTTTTGTAGAAAATACCTTTATTCCATAGAAATTCTTTCATACGTGTGTGCTTAGGCCACAACTGGCTCTTCAGCCCGTATACACTAAATTAACATTTTTTACGGGCTCAGTTCCCGGCTGGATGCATTGAATGGAGTGGCTCGGAGCCCACTTTACCAAAAGCTATAGAACCCGTCCTAACAAGTTTACCAGCTCACTTAGAATGTTAAAAACACTAAATTATAATAACTAACTAACTCTATGGCTTATGGAGCTCGCAAGTTCATCGCCGCAGAAACAAACGTTCACCATTTGATTCTATCCTAGGCAACATCAAGCCAGTTTTCATCAAGAACATCTACTTCTCGAGGATCTCTTCTAATATTGTCCTCCCAACGAGGTCCCGGTCTTCCCAATGGTCTCCTTCTATCCGGTCTTCCAACTAGGATAGAATATAATCTTCGTTTCCCCCCCCCCCCCCCCCAGCTACATAGCCTGCCCACCTTAGTCGTCGCGATTTCATTATTTTACAACGTTTGGTGAGTCGTACAGTTCTCGGAGTTCTTCATTATCTAGTCTCCTCCATTCTCCAGTCATCTCGCTCCGGTTCGTCCCATATATCTTTCTCAAAACCTTATTTTCAAACACATGTAGTATCATATATGTTCATCTGCTAGGGTCGTACTCCAACTTTCGCAACTAAATTATAATAATTAAAAAATATAATTAATAGTTTTGATTTGCTTAAAGCTCTTATAGATAGGCATGTTCATGTTTACGTACTATTCAGATTTGGTTTTACCTAGATTATTCAAACTGGAGGTGTAGAACCAGTATTTCGATCGCTAGCAGAAGTATTTCTGTGACGCATTTGCTCTTTTCCGCCTGAACGTCCTGAAACCCAACACGCTTCTTTGCAAGTTTGGGTTGCATAGCTACAAAGGCTAACCCTGATTTCTGATAGATTCTTCAGGTTGAATAAACAATAATAATCAAGTATTAATAGCATAATTTCTTTCGTAAATGTTATTGTGATATATTCTCTACTGGTACAGATAATATATCTTTAACTTAAGTGCCAAAGAAACCTACTGGTCCCATATATCAAATTTCCCACAATAAAAACACAAGTGGACTAGGTTAACAAGACCTGTGCCGTAAATTATCTTAAGCGACACAATCAGTAAGATCGTGACATGTGGTACGTTTTTGATAGTCACCATAAATGGAATAGTCACAATTTTCTCAATACGAAAAATAAAGGAATCCTAGCAATTAAGGAAAATAACTGAAACACATGGGTCAGGAAACAGTGCTGTAAATTTTATTGTATTTTTAATACAGAGAAAAATATTTGGAGAAATGAAATTTTCAACTTTCTTCGGAGCCGATTCTTCCTAAATCTTTTCATACACGAATTTATTCTCTCCTATATTTATTTCAGTGACAAATAACGCGCCAGTTTGTATCAAAATCCTGTGAAAAAGAAAAATAGGGAAATGACTTCAAAACAAAGATTCAAATTTAATTTCTCAGAATCTGCGTAGGTCCCTATAATTTTTTTTGTATATTATTGATCGTTTGATAGACGGTAGATGGTAGGAAGTAAGTTAATAGTTTCCTTTTTAAATATAAGAACGTTCTGCAGATAAGATAGGAAATACAACTTATTTTCAATATTATTTTCTTTGATAAGATATAGTGACAAGTCTATGAAACAGTTTGTTAAGGGTAATGTGTAGTTTGTTCAGCTATTCACAACGACGCTCGGTAACAAATAATACAGTAAATGATACAAAACACTCCTTTCTTCTTCACTTAATAAGAGGTTAATAGATTATATTTACTACTGGAAAGCTGTTAAGCATCTCTTTATTTTAGTTGTTTTTAACCTTCATTTTACTTTCGTGTAGCAGTTGTTTTTAATGAGATGGCAGAAGTATTTGAGCACAATAAAAGGTGCAGAAAATGAAGCTAGAAAGAAACCTTTCCTATCAGGGTCTACAAGTTATTTCTTTGATTTTATTTGGTACTAACAGAAATATCAGCATACATATAACTGTGCTTTTAATGATACAATTATTATGCATTTTACAGCACTATTGTAAGCAATTACAAAACCTTTATTGTGATATACCTAGTTTTTCAGTGTGTACTTGCGAGAAATAAATTAAATTATCTCTTTTCGAGCTTGTTCATAATACTTTAAAAACTTGATGACTGTACTTAAACAGAATACCCAAATAACTAATTACATTTATGCACGTTCGACACATTGAACTTCTGTTGGTGCAAGGAAATTAAACCCAAGATTTACTGTATATGGTTACATTGCAGCAAAATCCTGATCAAAACGGCTGAATTTCAGGGAGATTCAGCGATCATTTTCTTGAAGTTATTTTGCTATACGGAAGACAAGACTTTCCTTCAATTAACAACTTTTTTTCTTTCAAGTATAGAGTTTCTAATATAGGCCTTCACGACTATGATCATATGCATCCACGTTCTGTGAGCAATTTCATATCCCCAATATTTAAGGACTGATATATTCTATTCAATCTATTGATCCATGATAGATTGCTGGTTCACACACACACACTACCATATAAATAGAAGATCAGAAATGACTCTATTTGTCCCTTTATTTACACTCAAGTGTAACAACGACTCTATTGTTTTTTTTAACTTACAATATGAAAAGAGTATTGATATATTGGTTACAGATAATGTTGAATGAACTCGTAAAGAGTGGGTGAAGGCAAGAATATATTACATCTTCCAGGAAGCAAGCTATACACACACATATATGCATGCCTATAATATACTGCAGGAGAAAAACAGAGCCTGAAAAGGGAATTTTCAAGCTTTGAAAGGGACAAAGTAGTTTTAAATTTTGGCAACATTGGGTATCTCAACCACTTTTTACGGTATATTTAACATTTATCCGAAGCACGGCATAAACCTCAGATGCATACAGGCCATAAGTAAATTCAATTAAATTTAGCTGAAGGATAAATTTAGATTATTTATTAGTTTTTTTTGTTTTTTGCAATACAGCATTGGCATAGCAGACGGGAAATTTCTCGTGAAAATGCGCCTACGAAAGAGTAGGGATAATGCTAGGATAACCAAGGTATGAATCCTACATATTATTATGTAGGGCAATTCCTGCGTTGCTCAGGAAGTCACGTTAGCTATTTCTCGAGGATATGTTCCTTGTTATTTAAAGAATAATATTGTGCAATTACAATCCAAGATTATTTCTGATTTTTTTCTGATTTAGATATGTTACCGAGACCTCTTTATTTACAATACATTAAGGTAAATTCAGTATTACAGATTTATCTCCGTTTCTTCCTCATAATTGTATCTATTCATTACATCCACTCTATGCTTAGTGTACGTACTGCAAAAGTGAACACTAAATTTAGAATCCAGAACACTTATCATTCTTAATTTCTTTATTTACTTTGTGCTACAGAAAACACATATTAACAGTGAAAGGGGTGAGTTCTTATTAACGTCGCTACTTCGGCCTTTAAAATGATGACAATTGAAAGGAAACATTCTAACGTGACAAAATTAGGTAAGGATCAGTACTTTCCAAGATCTGCTTATTTTATTCGTTTGCAGCTCCCTTGATAGCGAAGCCATAGATAAGGGGAACTTATAATAGCGCCCAGTCCGTCCGTCTGTCTTGTATCTCAGGAACTACGAGGCGTAGAGAGGTGGTTAAGGTATTATTGGAAAGTTATTGGCTAGACGAGTTTAGAACCATGTTGATTGGTGCAATGGTTCAGTGTTGCCAACACATCTTTTAAAAATCCAATCGTTCAAAGTCTTCCATTCCTATCTTCACCATGATTGCCAATCCATAGACCTATCAGCACCAAACTTGGCATAAACATTATTCGACAAAATAGAAAAAATACTGTGGGTGCCTCCGTCTGGAAGCATTACGTTATCAGTGTTGCCAGTCCATGTCCAAGATATATCTCATAAACTGCAAGATGTGGTTCTGGTGTCGTTGGAGTGGTCGTGGTTGGACTTGCTGAGAGCGGCTAGGAGAATGCTCAGGCGCTACAGATGTCAGTGTTGCTAAACTTTTTTTTATATAAAAATGAATGCTTGTAAGCCTGAAATGCTATCAAGGGACCGGAGCCACCACGATTGTTAGTAGAGCGCTAATTTGTTTAAATAAAAAAAATATGAACAAAATTACAATATTTGTGAGACTAAAAAGTTTTAAAATGTAACAACTAGTTTACTTGACATAAAATTTTTATGCGGATCACATATAGGCAACACTTGTTGACTCCAATATCTTCAAACCGGCCGGGTAGCTGTGCGGTCTAAGGCGTTAGGCAAACGACTCGAAGGTCCTGGGTTCGAATCACGATAGGGGCATGGATGTTTGTGGATTATAACTGAGTGTATATGGACGAAGTCAAAAGTTACTAGACTGGTCCATATAAAATAAAGTTTACCACGTGTATTTTTGTAATGTTTTCTTAAGTAATATTGGCATCCTTGCATGATATAGCACACCAAATGCAGAAGGTTTTGTATGAATGTTTTCGGTACAAAAGTATTATACAAGTGTATTATGATGCAGTTGTGTAAAGTACTCCTTAGTCCTGGCTCCATAAAAGCACAGAAATTCAGAGTGGAATAATCGCACATTGTCGTAACACTTTCTTTTTTCAGCGCGATATATATATCATGAAGTTGTGTATAACATATTCGATGCAAAAGGTGTTACTCTAATGCAGTGGTTCTCAGCCTTTTTGTTCCCGGCATACTATCCTTTGTAGTGCGTTTCTGCGGCACACTAACTTACGGGTTGGCAACAATGCATTAATTGCAAGGCTTAGACAAACCAATAATTTCCATGTAAAATTAATATGTTTAGGCTCAGGAATATTTCTTTTTGGTCCTTTTTATAAATAAATATTGAGTGAAATTATTTTAATTACTTTTATTAGCAAAAAAACTACAAAGTTTAAAAAGTTTTGCGGCATACCTAGGAAATCTCGCAGCACACCGGTTGAGGACCACTGTTCTAATAACATGAAATTTGTATACAAAAGCAGTAAACTGCAATAATTTAATAAAGAAAGTCTTGGAAAATCTCGCATATTTTCTCCATTTTTATTAGTTAAAAAGAAAAGAACTACCTTAGTTTTGGAACTGTAAATCCTTTTCTTTAGTTTGGCAGGTAAGAAATGTACTAGATTTTTTTTGCTCCAAGAGGAAAGACTCTTTCGTTGTGGGTAGGTACATGACAAGAATAAACGTGGAATAAATAATTATGTAATGCAGTTTTGTGGCTAGACCTGAAACAACGATGACTTACGCTTTGTATCCTCTATGTTCATCCAATTTGAGCTCCAAATTAAAAATATTCAGTTTCAAGGTTATGACATCATCAATTAAATTAATACACAGAGAAAAAAAGGTTTAATTTCAATGCATTATGGCATTTATACATCTTCGGAGGTCGGCACAGAGTAGTAGAGAAGATGTGGGAAGGAAATCGGCGAAGGTTTAGCTAGAAGGTGCCATCCTGGCATTATCCTGGTGTAACTAAGCAAATACTTTTGAAAAAAAAAAAAAAACAAGTGTGGGTAACCGGATTTTGGATTCGTTCCCAAGATTTTGTGAATGCAAAACACACGCTCTGTCAAGGGATATACGGTCTCTCGTTAAAGAAGGGTTGAAAAATTTGAAAGTACGCCGGTACACATCTACGGATATCAAATGGCAATGCCTACCAAAATAATGTACAAATTAACGGGTTTAGTTTATAATATTGATAAAATTAATTGTATGGGCGGTAACAGCACTATGGCTTACGCCCGTCCCGAGGGTTTAGTTTATAAAACAGCCCTAGAAATTAACTATATGTAGGGGACAGTAAAACTTCTTAAATATTTTTTTTTATTTCGTAAGTGAAAATGTTACAAAATTGTGAGTACAAGGTAAAATGTTTTAAGTACAAGGGTAAATTTCTTGAGTGGCTAAAATGATAAATAATTGTATTGAATGACGTTTTAAAAATTTATACATAAACCTTGCACTAATGCACGCTGATAAAACCCTAAATAAAGTGCATTTCTTTTCTAATAATAATCATCAGGCTGTTCATAATTCTTGAGATAAAAAAAAATCAATCTGCAGTAACTACTATGTCACCTAAAAACGGAACGTTTTGGCAAGGTTTTAGTACCAAATAAACAGGCTAAACGGCTTGAGCTAGGAAAACAAAATTTCGTGTGAAGGTAGATCATCACTAGTAGTTTAAGAAAATATTATAAAATTTTGAAAGAGTCGCCATCTTGGATCCAAAATGGCCACCAAACCTATTGTTGTATAGAATATACAGCCTAAACGGTTGGAGATAGAAAAACGAAAATTGGTATGACGGTACATCATCACTATTGAGTTACGAAAATATTACAAAATGTCTCCAAAGACGACATTTTGGTTTAAAAATGACGGACCCCAAAAATTCATTTTCAACACCATTTCAGCTAATGATACGAAATTTTGACATAATAGTGTATTATCAATAGTAATAGAAAATTTGGCCATGGATTTGAATCTAAAAAGTGTAAGTCCTGTTTATATGTTGGAAATGCCATTATTATTATTAGTTTTACCTAAATCGATCTTATTTGTAAAAAAGATATCATTTAAAGGAAATGTTTGGAACTGAAACATAATAGTAAATAGTATATTTTTGGGAACTATGACATTATAACAAGTACATTGTTTAAATAAACAAAGGGAAGCGGATTGGCAGATTGAACTGACATATATAAAAGACAATGAGATATTTTATTGTAAGAGTATGAACTGTTTAGAATCAGAAACTAAGATCTACGAGTTATCCTATTCACTTTCAATCGAAAACAGTGCCTTTTCCCCGGCGATGGGCTTATCACTCTTGTTACATATTTATTTATTCCCGATATTCATACACTTCTTCCACATTTTCAAAAAAACAAGCATCAAAATTTTAATAAACCCTTCTTCATAAGTACCACGATGAAGGAATTTGTTTCTTAATCATTCAGATGACTTTTCAGAGGTATATGATGAAAATACTTTACGTGCACCGTTACGAGGAACTGTAAAGCAACCAAAGGACTGAAACGGCTTTTAAAGGTTGCAGCACGAAAAGCGAGGAGACATTATCTTCGAAAGGAAAAATCCTAATTTTGTAGCCGGCTTTACTGAAGTGCCGAAGTGGCAATTTACCGTGAGAAGGGAGGCGGAGTGAATTCTTTTTTACAGAAGTAAAGAAAACTTGAGTTGATGTCAATATGTTTGTGTGTGTGTGTGTGTGTATATGTGTGACGTGAAAAGGTAGGTGGAAAGTGTGTGTGTGTTTGTATCTATGTTCTGGCACCTTACCAGGTGAAAAGCGAATGCACACGTGTGATTTCAGAGGGAGAAAGGATTTATGCGAGTAGCAAATGTCTAGACAAGAAGCAGACTAATTGCATTATAAACCTACGTAAATTTCTGCTGTAATAACATTTTCATATTTTCATGTTTGTACGGAAAAATAATGATCATGCTCCAAGCAATTACGAGGGTTTTGACCTCTCACCCTTAATAGTGGTACACACAGAAATACAGGTTGATAAAATGGTTGAATGACCTCCTTTGATTCAACAATTACACTTTATTTAACATTTAATATTTGATAAAACTATAAACTCAACGTTCAAGACGAGACATTGAATGCATTATTAACATGACGCAATAATGACACAAACTGCGGGAGGTGATAATTTACATCGAAAGAAGAAAAGAGTTCCTTTCAAGAAATTTCGAAACATACGTCCTCGAAGTTATGATGGCATCGTCACAAATGACGTCATAACTCTACACTTAATGACGTAAACAGTATCGGTGTAGCAAATCACACTCAAAGTAGTACCCAATACATCGATTTAAGTTATCTTCATGATGGGCGAATGTAACTTAAAAATGAAATCTATGCTGGCCCTATTTAACCATTCAGTTCCTTCACAATGAAATTCTCAGGTTGCAGAACCTCTCTACGGGACAGTCCCTCAATCATACATTTTGCTTTAAGTTGATGTACGGGGTACTGCTTGCTAACAAGTAAGCTGGCGCCGCTTAGGTTATTATGTGTCGAGATATGACGTCGTTTCTAACCGTGCCGTCGTAACTTTAAGTGCCTGTAGCTCCGAAATTATACATATTTCCAAGTTCTTTAAATGATTTATTTTTCTTGTCTTGATGTGAATAATCACTTCCCGAAATTTGTGCTATTATTTCATGTTAATAATGCAAATTAATCCATCTAATTAGGATGAATGTGTACCATTTTATAAGTTCACAAAACATGCAACTGCAAAATCAAATAATAGAAAATCTAATTACGATCAACTTACATCATAAACAACAAACGCTTTTGCCTAACGACACCTGCTCTATGAGATGAATTTGATTTCTTGTTCAATTCTTGTTCGAGAACTATACTCCCAAATCCTGACGGATCTTATGTAAACCAACCAACATTCATTACAAACTCCATTACTCTCAACCATATCTGTAATGTTAAGGGATTACTTCAGCTTGATCGAACATATCAGCGCCAGTTTAGGGATTACTTTCTTCAATTCTGGATTCCTCTGCCTCACCCCTAAAGGGAAAGGTGCCCGTTGTTCTGCACAAGCAAGGATATTCCTCATAGACCAACATTAACGCTGTAGATCACCCCCGCCATCTTGGTACGCACCTTCCATTGATTTACACGGGAATTGTTTTACTCATTTTATGCCTCTCGGATGTAGAATATTTAAGTTCTGCTTTCACAAAATTTGTCTTGGTGGTTATTTTGACTCTTGTATAGTTTTGGTTTGTGAACTTTCTCCAAATATATAATTATAATGTATTATTAATAGTTTGCTATATAAATCACAATATGTTAACGGGAAATTATACTGTTCCTGTGTAAAATATTGCATTTCTGTAAAGTAGCATGAGTAAAAGAGAGCATGACGATAAACTGGGCGAAAACAGAAGTTAAAACTATACTCCTGAAAAGTATAAAACGAATAAAACAATTCCCATGTTAATCAATGGAAAGTGCGTACCAAGATGGCGGGGGTGATCTACAGCCTTAAAAATAACAAATGAGAGCGACTACATTCTCTGGTCAAGAAATGCGAGTGTTTGTGAATCGACCCCACAACACTGAACAGTAAAGCAGAAGTAAATATGCTCATAATTCTAATCTGTATATATAAAAATGAATGTGATGTGTTTCTGTTTGAATCACGCCAAAACGGCTTGACCGATTGGAATGATTTTTCGCACATCATCAAATATTGGACCCGTTTGGGAAGTTATCATATCAGTCGCCATCTTGGATTCAAAATGGCTGCCCCAAAACCATTTTCCACACCGTTCGAGCTAGAGGAATAACATTTGGTATTAAGGTGTATTATCAAGAGTAGTTTCACAAAATATTAAAATTATTTTTAAAAACCCGCCATATTGGATTCAAAATGGCCGCACAAATATGGGGGCAGATCGTTTTTACCCCTCACAAACGGGTGGGCAAATCAGCTGGTTGAATTATAAAAATGGAATTTGTAAGTAGCTCAATAATTTTTACTTTTCTTATATTTCTTATAATGACATTATTCCTCTAGAATTATCATAATAAATAACTTGGTCAATAATATTTAATCTTATTTTATATTTTCTCTGATTTCACCATTTAAAAAAGAAATTGTGTTAAATTTCTTCCGGCAGAACAACGCAATTACACCACACAGCCATTCTACTATATGGTTAAATTTGAATGTGCTCAGTTGATTTTATATTTGAAGCAATACATCATTTCTATTTAATTCGTGTATTCACATGTAGAAAACTTCTTATAACACATTTGTACTAAAGTGGAGCGAAGCAATCAAATCTACGAACATCGAAGAATAATTTTATAAGATTTGGAGCATCTTCAAACGGGAAATCCCATTGAAATCTGATCACGGCTATTGACGGAGAAGTTTGTTACCGCCAATCATTTAGCTGTTTAAATAAGGTTCGAACGGGGCTGCTTCTTCTGGTGAAGAGCCAAACATTTCGTCACTTGAGAAAGGGCAGAAGCAAGTTTCCTCGCGTCAAAACAACCTCCAATCAAAGGGAGGAATCCCTGTCCTTTAGGCTATTTTAATGGCTTTCTTATATTATGTTTATACAAACACTCGTATCACGCTTCGGTAGCTGGGGCGTTTTTATCATACTTTACATAAGTTAAGAGTTTTAACATTGAAGTAGCCGGTCCCTCACTTTCTTTCCTTGTCTGTGGTATACAATAAGATAGCTCCGTGCTATGAATTTTACCTTGTAACTGAAAGGTCCCGGTCATTTAAAAAATGTATTACATTTAGGTATCTCAGGATTAAGTCGAGATAGGGTTGGGGGAGAAAATGTTGGAAGGTAGTCGACCAGGGCCTAGATAGTAGGTATCATCCCGGCATTTTCCTGGTGCGTCTGAGGAAATCCCTTGAAAAACCTCACTTAGGATGGGGTCCGTCACTTTTCTCTCATATTATGAAATTCAAAGTATTTGATATCTATGAGTGTGAGAAACGAGCATGGATAAGCAAGACATATAGATACTGTTTGAGATAAAGAGAGTGTGAAAGAGGGACATACACACACACACACAAAGAGGGAGAGAGAGAGGAGAAGCGAAGATCGAAAAGACCCGGCGTGGTGGAGGCGCCGAGAAAGAGAGCAAGGGAGACAGACTCAGAGGTAGTCAGAGGAAAAGGCACACGCTAAAAATGTTATCTTAAAATTAAGAAAAAAGTCCTTATCTATGCAGTGAGAAAATGTTTTCTTAGAAATGAGAAAACAGCCTTCTTATTTAATTTAAAATGAGACAATACCAGTTTGGAAATAAGATTACTGATCAGATTTTGAGAGAGCCATGTTTTTTTAATTAAATGAAAATGTTGAGATCTCAGTTCTAAGAAAATTGTTTCTCGCTACAAAGATACGACTTTTTCTCTCAATTTTAAGAAACCTTTTTTTTGCTATGCAAGAGAGAAAAACAAGGAGATAGGAGAAGGAGCGAATGAAAGAGAGATAAAAAGAAAACAGGATAAGCAAGTGAAGGAAGGAGAGAGATAAAAGAAAGAAAAGGAACGAGTCAAAGAGAAGAAAGCAAAGGCGGATGATAGATAGAGAGGAAGAAGCAGAGAAAGAGATAAATAGGGGGAAATCCCGAAGGAAATGGGTGATGAAGAGGAAAAAGACAGAAAAAGAAGAGAGAGAGAGAGGGTGCGAGAGAAACAGGATAAGCAAGTGAAGGAGGGAGGGAGAAACAAAGCTAGAAAAGTAGAAAGGGAGAGAGACAGATCGAGTAAGAGGTACAAAAGAAGTAAAGAGGGCAACAAATGTACATGGTAGAGGAGAAAGAGAGGAGAGAGGGAAAGAGAAGGAGCCAAAGAGAGCAAAGAGATACAGGTTGATTTAAGCAGAGATAGAAAGATGAAGAGAGAGAAAGAGAGATAGAAAAAAGTGTGGAATAAAGAGATGAAGAAATAGAGAAAAACAAGGAACATTTCAATAGAGTAAAAACAGAGAGGCAGAGAGGCAGAGAGAGAGAGAGAGAGAGAGAGAGAGAGAGAGAGAGAGAGAGAGAGAGAAGAGGACGAAATAGGAGAGACCTGTACGTGTACAGAAAGAGGAAACGATAGAGACGACGATATGCTCGGGTAATTGGGAAGGAGGTAGAGAGATACAATGAAACAATGATAGATAGATATAGAGATAATGTGAGAGATAGAGAATTAGAGCTCATAATACATTAAATAATTAGTTTACGAAAGTTGCTAAAGGCTTTTTATACTAAGGCAACAAAATAGATTTGAATTAAAATGAATTCATTTATGGAAGGTTTTAGAAAATTTTAACTGAGGCCAATAAATTCGATTGTTTTGAATATCTGACAACAACATTTATAACAAACTAGTTAAATCCCGTGGTTCCCACCGCACAATTTAAATATGGTTAGCAAATATTGAGAAATGGGACCGTTGGAGGATGAGAGTCATACCAACTTTGATGCGGAGTCATCCAATTATTAAGAGCCATTTGAAAAATTAAATTTGAAAATAGGTATGCAACAGTAAAAATTAAGGGGCTTAGGGACGGGTATGGGCATTTTTATTGGGTCAAATAATGTTTATGTAAAGTTCGTTCGGATAATTAAAACGATATGGAATTTAAAATATTGAATTTTTAATATTGGTTGGCAGCACTGGTAACTGCAGCGTCCGAAGTAATGCCATCATCTGTCCCAATATGTAAATATTAACTTTGGTGCAGGTATGTACAACGGTATGGAAGAAATATGAAGGTTTTGAAACTTGTTGAAAACACTGATAAATGTGGAACACAATCATTCTATTGTATCGACTAATGTATATACCTAGAAGCAATTGAAAAATTGAATTAAAAAAAAATATGAATGGCAACACTAAGAACTGGGTGCTCCCGGACTATCTCTGCGGCCGGAATGCTTGATAACATATATAGGCATAAATACGAACATTTTGATGAAAGAAAAAAAAATATTCATAAAAATTGGTCTAGTAGAAATTACTGGACGATTGGTCAAAGGTTCTGCAAAAAGAACTCCCATAAGAAATACACACGAAGAAATTTTTGATTCTCTTTTATTCAAAGTTGGTGAGTAGTAAAGGGAAGCGAATGCTTCATATCTAGATGTAAATGCAAACGTTTTAAAAGAAAACAATCATACAAATCCCAGCCGTAGAAATGATTGGGCGACTGGACAAATGTTTTATGAAACTATTTTAAATATAAAGATGAAAGTGAAAAAAAAAAATGAAATTTTGACTTATTTTTCAAACCGGGATTTCAACTTTTTTCATTTTACTTCAAGAAATCAACATCCGTATTGCAGAGAATTTAAATTTGTATTGAAATTTGAGCATTGTTTTAAACTACAAAGAAATAATAACACATATACGCAGAAACTAGTGTTTAAAATCGATCAAGAAGGTGGGGGAATTTCAATTAACTATTAAAATTTAATTCTACGAAAGATGTAAAGGGAATTCCGGGAAATTTGATAATAAAATACAAAACATTTTTTGGGAAATGAAGAAGAAAGATCGTTTTTAATTTTTAAAAAATTGAACATTTACCATGAGGAAGGGAAAAAGAAAAACTTTTGCTTATACTTAAGAGTACCATGTATGAGATATGTCACTTCATTTAGTTCTTAACAGTCGATACAGGTAATTTCAAAAGTGCAGGGGTCTTCAATAATTTTTTTTCCTCGGATCCGGATTGATGGTAATATGGCCATTATAAAGACCTTTTGCGATCCATATAGTTAGTCGAGTAAGACAGTACAGTTAGGAGGTATTGGTTACTCCGTGTAGTTATGTGGAATAATAACAAAAAAAAAATTAAATAAAAAATGTAAACACATATGTTAGCATAAATTCACATTACACTTCTACACCTTTTTCTTTTAATTTCAACTCGTGAACTTTGTATAACAATCAAATATTACTCTTGAAACTGTATTAAGCTGTAGAGGTTTGGGAAAAAGGGCCTCGGAGTCCGGATCTGAACCGAAGTCCGCCATTAGGAAAATCCCTTGTTTCGTGGAATAACGTCTCAGGGATGAGAAATTTCAGGAAAGAAATGTGTATTTCTTTAAAGGTAAAAAGAGAAGTTATTTTAAATTTTTAAGTAAAAGAAGTTTTAAGGTATACAGGAGTCCTTTTGTAAAGCTTGTCCCTAAAAATAGTCAAGGTGACCTGCTTTTATATCATAAAAAGAAATCCGTAAAAAAAAGTTTTTATTTTTTGTCTGCGTTTATCTTTAAGTTATAAACATAAAAAAAGGAAGCCGGAAAGTAACGCATTATACAATGCTGGGATTCACGTCAAAGATTTATTTCAACTGTGTTGAGTTGCCGTAAAGGCCATGTATGTGGGTGTATAGTTGTGTACGTGGGCGGGTCCTCCACACAACTGCTGTATAGAACAAATGAACGGACGAAGAAGCATCCATCCGCCAACATGCGTCGGCATCACCCGGATGGCCCCTTTCACCCAATGGCACGGGGCCAACAACGAAAAAAAAAAAGAATATCGTTAGTCCATTTTTTTTTAGGTTATCTGCTCACCAACTGCTGTGTGTCTGTCAAAATATGTAAATCAATGTGTTACCACGAGCGTATCCTGACTGGATTTTCGCTTTTATTTATTACGTAACCAAGAGCAAGTGCCTGTTGCTTTCAATGGTAGGAAAGTTTAATTATACTTCTTATTTCCAATGGTATAACCTGGCAATGAAATGAAATGTTATTACATTGAAAGTGC
>JAGDQP010016794.1:2052-29881 GCA_022664845.1 Lepisma saccharinum
TCAAACCAATCATACTAAATCATTCACATGAAGCTACTTCAAAAACAACACAAAACAATTGGCTTCTTAGCTGCTAGTAAAAGTTCATAATACCCTTGTCACTTCCATGAAAATAGGTTAAACTTCTGCCAAATAAAAATTTTCCGATTCTCTATCTTATTTCTTGATCGAAACTTCTTCTGGGGACAAGAAATTTCTGTAAAGTTTTGTATTTCTAGCTAGTGGGGAACATGTCAAACATTTATGTCAGTGAGTGAGTTGTTATTACACGAAAGAAAACTATTTTGGGGGCTTATAACTCATCACCTCATGAACCCTTTGACTTGAGGTTTGGTAGTGTTATAAAATACCTTATTACTAGTTAACCTTGTTAATTTGATGTTGCTGGGTAATTAGTAAGTAAGCAGTGGTGTCTTGAAAATTGTAATTTAGCTCTTGTTCCGTCTTTTTCTTTTGTTATGTGTAAAGCTACTTGACACTGCAATTTGGGTCGGCTTGGAACTTGGCTGAGTTGAGCCAACTCATCTTCTATAACTTGAAGATGATGAAAGGAAACCTTTACTTTTTCTCGTTGAACTGCTGCAAAACGTCTTGTTGTATCTTGAATTTCTGGTTTAAACACGTCCCATAGACTAAGAATTTCACCTGAACTGGTGGATAAATACACATAGTAGTAATGTTGAATTAACGATGTTATAGCTTGATTAAGGTCACCGAACTGCAGCATATAGTTAGGGAAACACCAATATGAGCTTCTAGAGAAACTGGAAAGAGTTGGAAATGAAAGTAAATTCCGTCATGATCGGAAAAAAAGAAAGAATGGCAATGGAAAGGTCAAAAAATTATGGTAAATTACCGGAAAAATAAAAACCATCCAAGCGACTTCGGGGAAGGTGAAGAAACTTACTATAATAAGTATACTGTTAGGCGTTTGGTTTATGAAAACGCAAAATACCAACTAAATCATATTCTTCTAAAAAAGATGACATGTGTTCTACTAGCCTATGTTCATGTTCAATACAATTATATCGATCTATATTAGTCAGTGTTATGTTCCAGTCTCCTCCTAGAAGAAAAAAGTCTAAATTGACAGGTTGAACATAAGTATCTAACGCATTAATAAGAGCGACACTTGCATGCTCGGCCTGCGGCATAGGGCTATACACATTGATTAGAGCAAACGTATAACCACCAGATTGAATGATCAAGGCATGTAAATAATAATCCTCTATAATAATCCTGTAACTTAAAACATTTCAAAAAGGTAACAAATTATTTTGTATCAAAATAGCAGTTCCGCTGTTTGCATTTACAGGCGGATTAATTCAAAAATCAAAGTCATTTAACTTAGAATTAACAGGTGCAGTAGATAAATCAGTTTCTTGTACATATACAACTGAAGCCTTAGTACGCTGTATATAGTAACTAAGAACAAGTTGTTTGTGCATTGATACTAGGTCTTTTGTATTGAACGAAAATACTCCCACCATTAGGAAAATAAAAAGTAGAAGCACAAAATTTAAGAACATTAATTTACACACTTTCATCTTCAATAGCTTTAATTATACGCTGGATGCGTCTTCGTAGGTTATTGTCAGTATCATCGGGAAGTTTTTCCTGTAGTGTATCTTTCAAAGTCATGGGTTCGACTTGGAAACTATTTACATAGGCATGATTTTTCTTGAAACTTTTACTTCGAGCCAAGAATTGTTCAAATTGTTCCAATGTCCAGTTAGATATACCAATGAGATAATCGTTCTACTTTCATAAACTGACACATCCGAACAAACGGATGAATTATCATCACTAACACCTACAGTGTTTTTTTTTTTTTTTTTTTTTTTTTTTTTTTTTTTTTTTGTTTGTTTTGTTTTTTTAAGGGAACTGTCTATAGAGGGAAGAGCTAGGTCTTTTCTTCCCTTCTCTTCCACTTCAAGAAAGATGTGAAGTTAATTTGTAACATCGTCATGTGTGTGTTGGTTCTTGGGATTACATCCTGGGTATGTAAACAGTGAGAACGAAATATCTGAAACTTTATCTTCAGGTGAGGCTTGAAATTGATTACTAATTGAAATGATTCGGAAGGCAAAACACTAGAGGCAGAAATTGATTTATGCTGTGAAACAGTGGTAAAATCTGTAGCTGCTTCTGTCGGACAGACAGGCAAACATTCGTTTAACTCAGAAGTCTCTGTAGGAGGCCACTGAAGCAATAGGTTGTCTTCCTTGCACAATAGAAGACGCTGGTTTTGTCATTTGAGGAGAAACTGTATTATATTTTCGTTCAAGGTCTTCGCTAGCAGGAAAAAAAGGAGGAGGTAAGGAAGGGAAAGTGGTTTCGTTAACGTGGCGTTGGCGACTACAGAGTAAGACTCTGAGCCACTAGCTGGTAGAGAGGCTGTCTTTTTTGTCTTCTTGGTTGTTAAAGCGAGACGGTTGCTGCTGATTCGTGTTGCTTGTTAGAGAGTTCGCTTTTGATGGCCAGAACCGACTAGAATGCCCAACATGATTGCGCGCATAACATTTCATTTCGTCACTGGAGATAAAGACTGTGTAATGTGTTCCTTCCTAAGTAATTGGAATAGAGCCAGGAACTGTTTCAGGTTTTGAAAACAAAATATAAACTAATCGACGAAAAGATTAGATGTGAGGTAGTGATTGATGTTGTGTACCGATAGATATATGTTTAAGAGGACTGACAATTTTACCATAGAGGTGCCAAGGCTGCACTTAAAATTGTGTCTGGTATGTCAGGCAATTCACGGGACAAAATACCTTCGTAGCAGATTGAACATATTTTCGTAAGGGAACAAAAATATCGCCTTTGGCTGTAAAGCTACCTCGATCTATAGCAGTTTGTCCAATAAGGTAGGAGTAGCTATATACACACACACACACCATGCTACCTGCGATTCTCCATGCGTGAGTAATATTTTCTGGGCCGATAACTTGAGCGTTTCCGAGTAAATAGTCCTCCAGATTAAAACCTACCATAGCGTCGCAAACGACTGTTAAGTTTTTGTTCGGTACAATACTTATAGTAAATTGTTTATCATTCAATGCGACAGTATTAGATTGGTTAGTTAATGATTTTTGAGAAAAAATATTTGAAGAACCTGCATGACTTCCAGTAGCTTGAAAACCTGTCGGTACACCTTGTGTATCACTCCGCGCAGCCATGATTGACGACGCAAAGTAAAGAACAAACCACAACTTCACAAAAATAGCATATTGCTTGCTGTAGATAGCCAAACTGTACCCACTGATTACACGATTACATAGCTGGTATATTCACGGAAACCTTGTGCACTAAAGAAAAGTATACTGTCACAGAAAACAACACTAACGTAGGCAAAAGCAAGAGAACGATATGAGTTGAATATCTTGATGATGACGTCACGATAGGTAGATAGATACAGACTGTAAAAAAAACTTTTTTAAATAAAATATCAGCATTCTCATTTAATACAAAATGAAAACATGGCGGTTTGAAAATAAGAGATAAGATCAGTAATCTTATTTCCAAACCGGTATTCTCTCATTTTAAATTAAATGAGAATGCTGATATCTCGTTCCTAAGAAAATTATTTCTCAATACACAGATAAGATCTTCTTTCTCAATTTAAAAAAAACAAAACATTTATTTACTTTGTAGATATAAATTATAGACATTTATATAAATTATATAATATATAAAAGAATTCTATATATTACTGAAAGATAAAAAAGATCACAACTTAGGATGAATAGCAGAAACTGGTTTAATTCAAGAAATTACAGATCAGTTTAATTAGAGTGTATGTGCAATTTGAAGAAAAAATGCACTAATGATGAGTATAAGAGAAAAAAGAATTACATTTTTTATTTAGCAAATCAGTCTTGTGAGTTTGTCTTTCTAAAACGAAGGGGAGGGACTTTCATTTCAATGTTTAAGTCTGTTATCTATAATTAATTATATACTATATACAACCACAAGTAGGCAAATCATTATATAATATAAATAATTACCAAATCTTGTTTGTCTTTCTTCAGTCCTGTCAAATACAATAACTAAAAGCAATAATTAGTCATATTTGCGGAGAGAAAATATAAAAGGAACTTACCATGGAGTCTGCGTAAGGACACAATGACCAGCACTCAAGACCCAATAATTGTTTATAATAGATGCTCCACAATTATGAACAGATCCTGCGTTTATTTCCATTCTTATAGATACCTAGAGAGAGAGAAATTGTTATCGATATAGGTTTTTATGTGGGAAAGTCATTCAAGTTTCAACGCAAATTAAGGATATTGTACATGAATTCGTAAATTTTGTATGAAATTTATAATACGCACACAGGTGCACAAATATTAGGGAAATATATTTTACTAATGAAAGGTTCTTATCAAAAAAACGCGTAAAAGATTCGGCTTGGTTTTCGACATAGAGCATACATTATTTACAATATATGGCAGTGTTTCTTTCAGAGGGATGAAGGACATTACCCCCAGACTGAGTCAATTACCCCTTTAAAAACAACAAATTTTGTAACAGCAAGGGTTCATTCATTGTTCTGCTAGAAGTGAAGGTAATTTTAAAAAAGCAATAGTAGTCAATTCTGATTTTTTCATAAAAACAAAAACATCCTTGCAGATGCTATGTTTACGGAAATTCACTGCATTTCTGATATAGTCTGTTCACACAGTAACTATGAGAACAGATTAAGAGTATATCAGAAAAAGACAGGTCTGTCAGGGGAAGAAATTCAGGACAGTGCTTTGTGGAGAAGACCCATCAGAAACGTCGACTTCACGTAGGTGGGTAAAGGCGGAGAGAAAGAAGAAGAAGTGAAATTCAGTACAAATTATTAAACTTAGAAAGTTTTCTTTTCTTGCTCCATTAAAAAAGTAAAAAGTGACTACTGTTCTATTTGTAAAGAAAATCCTCAATTACACCTCTCCTCTTTTACCCTCTCTAAAAATCTAAAATACCCCCCATAACACTTTTCCTGAAAGAAACCCTGATTTAAAGCCCAATATCGACTCCTTACAATGGCTAGTTAAAATGAATATTTCCCGATAAATCATAAAGGATGCCCAAATTGAAATTTAGTAGTTGAAAGTTGATTTGTAACAATAGTGTTGATATCACTGAAATGTTCCGAACCTAGTATAATGTTTAACTTATTTAAATAGCTGTAAGGATTACCCATCGTGCAGAAAATATGGGATAGTGTGGACAAATTAGCAAAAAAATTCTTGGAGTTCTTTTTATTCCGTTAGCTTGTTGTTGCGTGCCGACCACATTGTTGTCCTTTCAGGCCGAAACACATCGTGCACAAAATATGGAATAGCGTGGAAAAGTTAGCACAAAGTATACACTAAATCTTGGAGTGGTTTTAAACCACAAGAGTGGCTTGTGATTTGCCCCAAAACGTTGTTTTCAACTTCTGAGCTAAACCGAGAGTGCACAAAATATGGAATAGTGTGAACAAAGCAGCACAAAATTCTGGAGTGGTTTCATTCCGATAGGTTGTTGTGGTTGGGCTAGCGTGAAGTTGGCCCAACCACATTGTTTTCGATTTCTGGGCTCAAACGAGCGTGCACAAAATATGGGATAGTGTGCACAAAACCCTAATATGGTATTGGTCTTAAAAGCTTTATGTGGTTGTTCTACTTGAAGTACCTGCAAGAAGGTTAAACCTGGAAAAATTAACATTTTCTATATTTTAGCTGGTATAATATTCGCAGTTTGCAGAACTGGGTTCTAAGTTTCTCATAGTATTTTACAATTATTAGGGGATGCGAAGTATCTAATACCTCCTTAGCCAAAATCCTGGTGGCAGTTGCGCCATTTTTCAAGACACCAATTTAGCAGCTTTACCATGTCATTCCATTCTCTCCCCTTATGTTTTTTAAACAAGACGATTCTTTCTGAACCACTAGATGCATATTTACGTGTGTAATATTATTATTATTGTATTATCATTTTGTAATCATTAATTTTATAATAATATTATTTGTATATTATTTTAACTCACTAAAGAAATGAGTCTAATAAAACTGAATAATTTCCCATATTTCTTTCCGTAAAGTGACCAAAAGCTTTCTCTCCAGCTGTATGCTTTTTCTCTAGTTGGTATCTACACATGTCAGTTCGTCTTTTAAATACTGTAGCAACTCATTAAATTATGCAATGCCCATCCACGTCAAATTAAAATAATACATACGAATATTATCGCAGATCGTGGTAGAAAGTGTAGAAGATTCCTTTCGTTAAACAGTCTTGTAATATTGCATGAACTCAATATTTTGTGTTTATACACATTCTGCATTTATGTAAATGTGAGAACAGAAAAACGGCAGCAGCTGCTTCTTTCAGCTACGATTTTGAGACTGGAGTTAGGCCTAGTGGGGTGTTGAACAATTTCTGGTGGTGTGACCGTAGTGGCATGGTCCCCTTGGTGTGAAAATTAACACTAAACAAGAAAAGCGACCAAAGGCACTGCCATGGTGACTCCGTGTGAAAGAGTTTTAAGACTAAAATAGACAGAAGGAACTTGTTCCTTTCTATTTAATGGGAGAAATCATCTACCTTGTATAAAACAATAAATGTGGAACTAGAATTGCTTAACCTTCTCCAATAGATGACAAATATATCTGTAATACTAAGATACATAGAAGTCTCTTCTTCATTTTTGATCTAATACGACTCATCATCTAAATTGTGTAAAACAATAAATGAGGAACTACTTTTTGAACATTTTCGGGTTTTCCTTTCATACGTACATATAAATCATCGTAACGTTGCAAATTTAGATCACTTCGAAGACAATAGGACACGTATTGAGTCACTCATAAGAAAATGTCTTAATTGGATGACGCTTCTAAGCTGATATAAGGATCCTTCCACTGATAGTTGTTTCGGTATATCCTTAAAAATACGACTTCCTGTCTCGTATACGATATCTGTATTTGCTTATGATACTACATTGTATTGCGACATTTTTTCGTTTTGTGCGAATTCTGAGGAGATACTGTTTTAATTGAGCCTGCTGAATAACTCTCATTCAAGAACATAGAAAGTTTCAGGATGACTTTGAACTGTCATAAATCCAAGCTGTTGTAGGAATATGTTTAGTATCTTTGCAGGATACAGGCAAGGAACCTTAGTTCTACGAATGCCTTCACTCCAGTGTTGACATGTTTCGTGGATTGAAAATATTTAAATCAATGGGAACTAACACAACTTTTGAAGAAACATAACTATATTCATAATGTTCAGATGAACAGATACTGCTTTCAATAAAACTAGGATGTTCTGAAAAGAGTTTTCTCACAATGATGATATTGTTGTTTCACATAACACTTCACTCACTTTTTACCCCGATAGTTTGCTGGTGTAGCGTGAAGTTGACCCAACCACATTGTTTTCGATTTATGGGATAAACTCAGCGAGCACAAAATATGGGATAGTGTGCACAAATCAGCAGAAAATATGCACTAAATCTTGGAGTTGGCACAAAATCTTGGAGTAATTTTTATTCCGATAGTTTGTTGTGATTGGACCAGTGTGAAGTTGGCCCAGTCACAGTTATCGATATCTGGGCTAAACCGAGCGTGCACAAAATATGGGATAATGTGCATAAATTAGCACAAAATCCTAATATGGTTTTGGTCTTAAAAGCTTTATGTGGTTGGGCTAACTTTACATACCTTCTTCTTGCATTATGTGCTTCACATTATTATGTTTATCATTGGTAATAGAAACAAAATTTCCGCTACCCAAAATTCAATTTATAGACAATGTCTGGTCGAAAGTTCTAACAATGGAGGAAACTCCTAATTTTATGAAGACGAAGATTATTTTTAGTGACTAGATTAATACACAGTTTTAACTCTCTTCTTTATAAAGAAATAAGACATTAATCCTAAGATGGAATGAAACAAATATTATGTGTTTGTATACATTTTGCATTTTTTTTTTATTTCCTTATTTGAATGTTGTAATCTGTAGCAGGATTTCAATTAAATTTCGGAGATCATTTAGCAGCTGCCATTTTCCAAATGGCGTGTTTTCCCCAAATAGTTGAGTGGCAGATTTTAAATATATAACTAATTACACCTTTCTACATATTTTTCTTCAAAGTTTATTTGTGTTGCAACAATTTTTAAGTCAATCTGAAGATTGCTTCTACTAACAAGGTGTTCGTAAATTTTTTCCGTGCTGATGTATTAATTCTATTGTAATGAAACTTAAGGAATCTTTTACGTGTGCACCAAAGTATTTTTTTTTTTTTAGAAATGCTTGTCACCATCAGTGTAGTAAAAGCCAGTCAGTGGGACAGCCAGTGGGTCCGAAATTTCTAAACAAAATTTCCCGCAAATTCGCTATACCCCACATAAATTGTAGCCAAATGCGGGTGGTGTCATTCGAAATCGTATTCAAATACGAACAAGATTAGGTATGAATCTTCAGTGTGTGACTACAGTACTGTGAACTGCTGACATCTGTAGACGCGAGGGCGGAGTCGCAGCTTAATGAGAGGTAGAAAGACACTATTCATTATCCAATAGGAAGTTTTATTTTAGTAGCTAGTAACCAGGTTGCCAGTAGCATTTATTGAAAAGTATGACACTATCACCGAGCTTTTTATCTCGTTTGCAGTAATACTTGTGAGAAGTTAATATACGCATTTAACAGTATATGAATGTTTCTGTATATGCATTGAAATGTCACAATTCTGTTGTTATTTATTGATATTTTAGTAATATTTCAAATCGTCAAAATTTACCTA
This sequence comes from Lepisma saccharinum, assembly GCA_022664845.1. NCBI lineage: Eukaryota > Metazoa > Arthropoda > Insecta > Zygentoma > Lepismatidae > Lepisma > Lepisma saccharinum. The sequence goes on from JAGDQP010016794.1 coordinate 10,832, forward strand.
AACAGTATCTGCTTATTCTATGATGAGCGCTAAGGATGAAGGTTCCGGTCATCGTACCTGCAAATCCTAGAAAAAGAAGTTACCTCTTTTATACAAACGTAATTTAATCGCTCTGTAATCCAGACACTCTTCTATCGGTAAATGGGTCTTCAGTACTAATTAGTTTTATATGTAAAATTTAGGATTTTACCTGTCATGAGAGGTGCAACCTCCGTGCCAAATCACTCCACCGTAAATGCAAAAGACTGGAATGTGACTGAGTTTTATAGGTTCAGGCAAATCCACAATCAGAATATATATATATACCTCTTTGCTCTCTTAGTACATCTTTGTTTTTCGAGCGCCTGAGGGGCGCAACGAATCTAAAAGGGATTATCCACAAAGCTGGGGTAGGCCGTCCCCCAAGTGGTCTCCCTGTCTCGACCCCTTCTCGGCGTCGAGGCACGGAGACCGTAGGACCTGAAATTGCATAGATTTAAACTGGTATTAAAAAAAAAGATAAAAAAAAGAGAAGAGTATAGAAGGACTGAGGGGGGATATTTCTGTAGCCAGTTCCTGATGGATAAACCTGGGTCCTATTTCCGCGAGTTGGGGGGAAAGTTACTATTTATTTTTTCTGCTAGCAATGCATACACTATTTTACGTATACAAGTGACTTGAGCTATACAATCCTCAGTTATTTATTCATTTATATCCGTTTGTGACATTATTGTTTTAATTTTTATTATTGTCAATTAGTTCTTATTTATTATTTATATTTGTGTGTTTCTCTGGTTTGATTTATGACAATTTTAGATTTGTCTATTTTTTCTCTTTCATTCATTCATACTTTACTGTTTATTATCTTTATTATTAGTATTTTAACACGATTTCCACTCCTATTTTGTATCCGTTCTCTTGTTGAGCTTAGAGAGTTTCTACTTTACATTATTTGTCTTCCTTTTTCTAATTCTAATCTTTTCCCATTACCTAATCTATACTATTTGTAACTTCCTTTATCCCAGCAAACTATCTCCTAGTATCATTAACTCAATATTTTATAGAAAACGCATAAAGTCACATTCATTCCTCCATTCATACTCCCATTCATTCTGTATGCGGCTCCAAGCCGGTCGAGTTGATTCAGGGCCCCGGGCAGCGGGATTTCTCCTTCAGATCCATGGATCGGGGCTGGTTCCGGGAACTCTTCCTCTTCTCTCTTCCAGACTCACCGCGTCCATCACCTCACATCACCCGCATTTTCTCACTTTCACTCGCGCACTCGCTGCATTATATTTCTTCCGCAGTTTTTAAGTTCTTGCCATCCAGAGTTGGAGCGCTGTCCTGACTACAAGTCGGCAGCAACTGTGGGAGCGATGAAAAGGTTTTCTTTCGATCATACGTACAGCATCGTGAGAGCTCTGTTATTATTAGTTTTAGGTATTTCTGTCTTCTAGGGAATGGGTACTCGATTGCCACGACCGTGGAGAAGATCTAAAGTTCGCATGACATCGTTAAACCATTACTCTAGACTCAAATATCGCTCTTACACTCACACTCGCCATGCATACATAATACCCTATTCATCACCAACGAATACACAATCGACCGACCGAACGAACGAGCGAGCAAACGAACGAGCGGACGAACACATGGTTACACTGACACAAAGAATCTAGTCTATATACATTTGCTTGAGTTTGTTGCTCAGTATTGTAATTCGTAGAATTATTTATTGTTTCGGTTTTATTGCCTATTAATATATCTCATTCTATATATATGCGAAATCTTTGTCGCGAGTAGATCCAGAGAGTTCCTCGTTTCCTAATTTTCCATTGTGTTTTGTACTGTTGTGTCTTGTAATTCCAGTCTTAAATCAACTATTTGTTGTATAATTGTTCCTTAGTTATTTACTTGGTTTTTCCGGGCACTCGAGGACCACATGTTCCGGGGTCGACTCATGGCCGCACACGCACATCGGGGAGTCAACTCGTTCGAATTTATATAATTTGCTTCGCTACGGTCCATGACCACTTAAAAAATGTACAGTGTCTCTGTTCGGGTTCCATCCTCTGCATTGCAGTCGGTTGTGTATATTTTCTATTATTCCATACAATCTTCTAGATTTTCTACTTCTTTCCCAGAAGTCTTGCCATTTAGATATAATAATTTATTCTATTTCCTCCTTATTGTTTGGCAAGGTTACCAATATTTCCGTAGCTCTTATTACATTATTTTTCTTCATCCAATATAAAGCAGCAGACTTGATGTTCTCCAAATACAGAGGCGCTATTCCTAATGTTATGTTTAATGCCGCCCCAGGTGTAGTTTGATATGCACCGGACATTCTTATTAATACAGATCTTTCCGCGCTATCCAGTTTATCTGCTAAACTCTTATTTTCTGTCAGCCTGTGTGCCCAAACACTAGATCCATATGTGCCAATTGAATTGATAATTTGGTTATGATACAATTTGATATGTTTTATAGGCAGCCCGAATCTTGTTGTAGCTATGGAAGTTATTTTATTGACAAATTTGATTATTTTATTTTTCGTAGCTTCTATATGCTGAATAAAGTTTAGTTTTTCATCTGGGATGATCCCTAGGTATTTAAAGGTTTTAGCTCTTTTTAAGTTCTGATTATTAAATTTTATTATAGGGTTTCTTTCTAGTTTATTTTCAAATATCATGTACAGAGTTTTTTTCAGCAGAGACCGTCAGTTTGTTAGTTTCGCACCATTCATGAATTGTCGCTAATATTTTCGTTGCTTTAATTTCCATTTCGTGTCTGGAATCTGCCTCCACCAATACCGTAATATCCTCGGCATAGGCGATGATTGACATTGCTTCCTCCATTTCGTTGATCATCTTTATGCAGGGATCGATGCAAATGTCCCAAAAGGCTGGGCCATAGATCGATCCCTGCGGACATCCCTTATTCGGTCTCCGGGTCATCTTTTCTCCTGGGGCACGCAGGCTGACTGTTCTGTTCGTACAGTAGTCCCCGAGTACCCTTATTATGTAATTTGGTATTTCACTATTATTTAGGTTTACAAATAGGGCCGGCCACCACAGGTTGTCGAAGGCTCCCCTCATGTCAATGAAAGTTGCCAAACATATTTACCATCTTCCCCCTTCACGCCATCGCAGAACTTATTCAGAGCATCCTCGGTTGACCTTCCTTTCCTAAATCAAAGTTTCGTCTGATCTTCCTCAATTCCCTTCCTAGCTGCTTGTAAGCGATTCACAATTATCTTCTCAAAGACCTTACCAATGACGTTCAGAATGCAGATAGGTCTATAGAATCTTGGACTAGACCTTGGCTTCTCTCTGCTTTTCAAACAGATTATTAGGTTGGCTTCCTTCCATTTTTTCGGGAATCTTCCCTGGCTCAAGCATTCGCTGAGGAGCCTTGCCAGGTACGGGATCCATAGGTCCTTAGTCTTCTTCAGAATTTCTGACTTAATACCATCTGGGCCCGGAGCTTTTTTATTTTTTAGAGATTTAATTGCCTGATCAGTTTCTGAATTTTTCACTGTGATTTAATCCTTATTATCATTTTCTTCTGTTACTGTTTGATCTAATATTTCCTTCATTCTTGCTCTCATTCTTTGCTGTTCTTCCGTTTCTACTTCATCCATATCCTTTGGTATAAGTTCTTCCATTAATAGTTCTGCTGATTCCTTCCACGTTGTGGTATAATTTCCATTCGTTTTCTTTAATGTTGCTAGAGTTGTGGATGTTGTCTTCTCCATACAAAGCTTGTATGGCGAGCCCCATGCGTCCATTTTTAGGTTGTCTTCTACAAATGCATCCCAAGATTCCTTTATTCGTATACTTATTTTTTCCTTATACTCGTTCTTGGCCGTTCTATATTGTTCTAGTTTTCTAACTCTAAGCTCTGGGTCCTGTACCAATTGATAGCTATTCCTTTTTGCCCTGACAATTCTCCTCATTCTTTCCAACTCCCGACACCAGAAAGGAGCCGTGGTATTTGTCTTAATCTTCCCCTGCAGCGAACAAGAAGCTCTAATTCCTTGCCTGATTGAACCCTCCAAAGTTACCGCTACCTGGTCCACATCAGTTCGGACTTCTATCTCAGGGAAAGCCAAATGTCTTTGAAACTTATCCCAATTCATTCTTTTGATGTTATATTTAAATGAGTCCTCTTCCTCAGCAGCACCCTGCGGTGCATTGTTCGCCGCGCCAATTTCGAAAATAATTGCGTTATGGTCGCTTGTTGTCCGGCTATCCAAGACTTGCCAATTATCGATTTTATTATAAAGATTTTGCGTTGTTAATGTTAGGTCTATATTTGTTTCTGCTCCTGCCCTGTTACAAAAGGTTGGGGGTTGTCCTTCCTTATTTACTACAATCAGGTTATTTGCAAATATTAATTCTTCGAGTTCTTCTCCTCTTCGTCTATCCCTATCATTTCTAACGTTGCTGAACCACAGAGGCGACTTTGCATTTGCGTCCATAGCTATAATTAATTTTTGTTTCTGATATGTATTTATTATTAATTCTAATTTATTTATAAACTGTGTGATTTCAAATCTATACTGACAGCATAAACTTATTATTATAAATTTCCCAAATTTGGTTAATAGTTCTGCACATGCAGTGAATTCATCTGTTAGTTGAGTAATTTCTATTATTTGAAAATTTCTGTTTAGATTTATTATAACTGCTTTCGGTTCTTCACCTCCCATCACTATCTGAGCTTTGGTAGGTATGTTTATTAGCGTTCTATTCAGAATATATGGTTCCTGGATGCATATTATATCAGTTTGTAGTTCCTCAGCCAGTCTTCTTACCTCCGCTCTAACAGTCCGGGAATGTTGGGCATTTATTTGCAGCACAGAGCACCGCTCAGGCCCCATGCTATGGTGGGTATTTAGTGTGCACATAGCAATGTGGCCAGGACTTCTTCGGATCCAGCAGCACCCTGCCATGTGCCCTCACATAGTCGCTATACAGCTCATTAAGATTGAAGTCCTCGTCCGTGCGGGCGAAGACTTCATCCACCAAACCCACAAGTTCTCCCGGCTCTGTTGGTAAATTATGTTTCTTTAGGGAAATGCGATCAACTGCATCTAGTGTTGGAAATGTTATCCTGTGTCCATTTGGATGAATCTTGCGCACAATGTGTCTTAGGGCGAGGGTTAGGACCTGCGGATCCTCTAAAATTGCCAATTTATATCTGTTTACTTCTTCCGAATATGTCCAATTTATCTTTTTCTGTTGATCTCTGGATCCACTCGCGACTCCCTGCGCGCAGTCCTCTTCACTTTGTGTCTTATTGTCATCGTTTTCTTATTGTAGTTTTTGAGTTCCGCCTCCAACTACTGAAGTTCCAACTTGTTCTTTAACTTCCTCATTATATAGAGTTCTATTATTCGAGTCAAATCTTTCACCTAATTTAGTAAGCCAATTATTCCATCTTTTCTTTTTTACAGTTTGTGTGCTTACATTAGCTCTATTATTTGTTTCATTTGATGATTGAGGTGTGTCTGTTCCTTTTATTATCTCCTTTCTATTCTTTCTAAATTTTATTAGTCGCATTCGATCCCTCTTTAATTGTGATGGTGATTTCAGTTTTTTTATTTTCCTCATCCGGCATGCTGTCCTCTATCTCCTCCTCCGTCTCATTTCAGAATCGGACAGATTGACGAAGAATATACTAAAATTGCTTACTGTACTATTTAATATTTTCCTAAACAGGCTTTTTTTCATTCAAATACATCTTAAAGATTATTTTATTATTATTATCATATTTGCTATATTCATTGATTTTTGCCAAGACTTCATCGGGTTCATGTTTCCATAATCCCATTCCCACTGCAGGCATATTAATTTCAATTATTTGTTTAGCTTAATTTTCTGTAAATACTCTAAAGTGTCCTCTAGGTCCATTAAAAATTCCTCTTTTGTCGATTCAACATGTATAAACTTACAGCTAGATTTATTTTCAGTGTAGTATAATTTGATCTTCCTGCCATTACTCTTATTTATTTGTAAATTATTCATTTCTCCTAAGTCAAATATGTTGTGCGAATTTACGACCGATCGCGCGAACCCTCCCGGAAAAGTTGCCAGTTTTGGATTTATAAAATGTAGTATGATTTGTCCTTGTTCTTCTATATTAAGGATTCCTTCTGTAATTGTTAAAGCTTTTTAAATATTTTGTGTTTCAAAATGTTTCTCCAGCCAATTCTTGAAATCTTCCCCCTTCTTCTTGCCCGTCCATGTCAGCTCCTTTACCCAAATGTTTTCGTATTTACTCAGATTGTTTAGTTCTTTATCCTTAGTCGGTTTTACTAACTATCCTCGCCAATAAGCTCTTATACGTTGCACATTCTTTGTAGTCCATCGCTTTACAGTCCTTCTTTCGCATGAGGCATGGGATACATGTTCTTTGTTGTTTTTTCTTGGGACATTTGTTCTTTTTATGGTCTTTACTTCCACAGTGGGAACAGACTTCTTGGCCTTCACAGTACCTTGTGATATTCCAACTTATCTGCACATTTGAAACATCGAGATACCACGAGGTAGTTCCTAATTGCGTGACTTGTATAATTAATATATATCCTTGGTTTTTCCAATAGTGCATTCCTAACTTCTGATGTAACCTCTTAATAACGCATGGCACGTTCTTTTACCTGTGGGTTCTGTCCGAAACCTAACCTTCGTCTCTCACAAAGTTTTTTCGGCGAGACTTTCTTCATCAATATTTGTATTGATTGCCTTCCTTACTATTCATCTTTTAGCTCTGACTCAATATTATAGATGATAAGGAGTTTTTTTCTTCTTCTTGTTCTCAATTCGGAATTTGTCTTTTATTCCAGTTTTATTTATTATTCTGTTTATATCCTATTTTGTCTCTGCCTGTACAATCATGGTATTTTCCCCAGTAAAGATTGTAGCGCGGATCTTATCCTTTTCGGGGTTGATAGCTCCAACCTAGCTGGATCTGAGCTGAGCCAGGGTTTCTCCTGGCTTTGGTTTGATGTAAAGAGATGGTTTATCTTTCCCTTTTATTTCTTCAATTTTTTGTTGTCTCTCTGAAGTTGCAGTTTTCTTGACTGCGTCAGCAAAGCTAGGTTGTTGCACAGTAGTTCTACTTAGGATCACCTGTTCATTTTTTAGGAGTTCGCCAACCCTCATAGTTAACTCTTCTACTCTCCTCCTTAGGTCTGCGTTAATTTTCGTTTCATAATCCAACTTCACCCTATACTCCGTGTTTTCCGATGTTGCTCCTATCACCGCTTTTTCCTTGTTTTTGATTTCTTCACTCAAGTTTTTGTTTTCCTCTTCTATTCGCTCCAATGCTCCCTCAGCCTTTGCCATTCCTATCTTTTCCTGAAAATGTTCTTCACTCCCTTCATTCAGTTTATCTATCTCTTTCTGTAATAGTTCAATTTTCGCTGTCAAGATAATCTCTCTCTCTCTCTTCCAAGGTTGTCGATGCCGACCTTGCTGTCAGTTCGTTTTCCAGCCTTCTTAGTTCTGCTTTGTACTTTACTTCATTATCATGACTTATTTACCTCTGTTCTGCCAATCTTCCTTCCAGTGTTACAACCCTGTTGTACCACTCAGTAAGCAGCCCCTCTATCTTTCGTATGTTTTTTTTTTCATTTTGATTTACTCAGTGTTCTCTCTATATCTTTTATAGATTTCTCAAACTTTTCCTGGTAATGTACCTGCCGGGCTGTCTGTTCCCCCTCGGTATCAAACACCTCTTCTGAATACTCCTGAGGATTTTCTTTTCCATCTTTCGATTTCTTCTTAGCCTCTCCATCCCCATCCGCGGGCGATTCCTGCATTCTTTTCCTTCCTTTTTCTTCTTCCACTTCTTCAGGCATCTGCAGATCCCCTATACAATCTTTCCTTGATAGGGTCATTTCTGTTGCCTCTTCCGTAGTTTCCCACGGAGGAGTTCTAATAAGTGGTGTTCCTTTCGGTTTATTTGCCTCTACTGCTCTCCTTTCCGCTTCTTTCTTCCTCTCCTCGATTTCCGGTTGCTTTCTCCTCAATGCTACTTCTTCTTTCTTCAATACCTCGTCAGACAAGTCATACTTACTGAATAACTTCCGAGATTCCCCGTCCTCTCCAGTGTCCGACATCTGGCAACCGCTCGGAACCGACATGTATGAGATCCGACGCTGCAGCACTGTAAATAATACTTTATAACCGCCTCGCGCTCGCGCACTCACAGCGATATACGAACTCTCGCAACGTAGCAGCATCCCCAGGACCGCCGCTGCAGGAGCACTACACCCAAGAGAGGATTAAAAAAAGTAGGGGTAGTGGTGGCAGAGGGTAGTATCACCTCAAAGGGTAAGGAAATTGACGCAAAGGGAAGAAAAGGGAAGTAATTCTTCGAACCTTTTTTATTTTTTTTTAAAAAATTGGGTGGAGGGGTAAGGTGGGAGTGGAGTGGGGTGGCAGGGAGTGGTACTTGGGGTGGGAGTGGCAGGAGTGGTACCCCCTCAAAGGGTGAGAGTGTTGAATTCTAGGTGAGGGAATGAGGAAAGGATTTTAAATAAGGAAAGGGAAGGAATTCTTCAAAACATTTTTTTTTCATTTGGGGGGGTTGGGGTGGGGGGTAGGGGAGGGGTCAGGGGGTTAACACTCCTTCATATTGTAAGGCCAATACTCTCCCAAAGTTTCATGCACCCACCGCGGACGATCCCGTAGATATAAGCCTTTAGCCCTCCATGCCTGTCTTTATCTCTCTCTGGACTCAAAAATTTCAATGTTCAGATCGCTTAATAGGTTATTAATTAATTGTTTGTCCACGAACCACCTAAAAAACGTTTAAAAGCTTAATTGATTCTTCATAGCTTTTGACCGTAGGCTATTAACTAATTGCTTTCTTGCGCGGGAAATCTCCAACCACCAGAAGTATCAGGAGACTACCTCCTATCGAGTTCTGTTCTCCTAATACACCCGCTCCACAAAAACCCTCCTATCGTTCTTATTTCGGGGTCGATCTGGTTGATATTTTGCACTATTATGTTTGAAGGGTCGCCCGACCTATTGGTACACTCAGTTTTTGAGTATCTTGCTCTCTTGACCGAATTTCAGGGTGCCGAAGTGGTCCTATATTAGTTATGTCCCGCGCAACACTCTCACAATGTACTTGCAGACTTTTTCCACCAATACAGAGGTCACATGCACTCTTAGCTGCACTTGGTAGCTCCTCTCAGCTTTGCTGCCTAGCAACCAGAGACTGACTTTATGCTACCGTCCCAATGTTTTTCTCACAGCAACAGCGGTTAGCTATGGAATTTTTCCCAAGGTCACCAAAATATGAAGAATCTTGGGGTTGTGGCTTCCACGTATTCACTGATTCTTAGTCCCGCAAGAAATGCATGCAAACATTTAAGGTCCAATAACTCTTTCAAAAAAAATCGCACAAGTATATCACTTTGTCAGTTTAGTTCTTGCACTGAATAGAAAATGTTTTCCTACTTACAATTTTCTTGTTCCTCGTTTCTCTCGGTGAAATCAAGGATTTTTCGGGAGCGATTTTATCACAAGTATATCCGCTTCCACAACACAAACTCAAGTCACACGTCAAGAAATATATATTATATAAAAGTCGTCGCCATATATATCACCCATATAAAATTCAGATATATGAATATGTTTCTGGCTTTTAGGTAGCAATGGCTCAGGCCCGGATACAACAGGGGAAATATGAGGGAAGTAACCAACCAGGGCCTAAGTTGAATGTACCATCCCAGCATTTGAATGGGACCGTTCTAGGCAATAAACCACTCTTTTATTGTACCTGCTGTACCAGCAATTTATTATTGTTGTTCTATCCTTTGTAGCAGCAAATCATTTTTCTGAAGAAATTGTAAAACAGGGAAGCTACATTGACAAGAAATTTGCCTTCTTCTTTGACGACAGTATAGCATCCGCTTGAAACTGAACCACCCGGCGGGACGTTTATTGCTCTTGTCATCAGAAAAGAGCAAGAAGTCTGATGACAAGCCAGCCCTGGCTACAATTGTTTTCGAATACAAGTCAATTATTCTTTTACAGGGTAATTGCGTTAACAGTGGCTTGACGAAGTTGACTTTATTATTATTTCACAGTACTCTCCAAGGTAGAATAAAATAAATGGTAGTTCACAGTTTCAATACAACATTTCAAGTAACAAACGTGAAAGGACACAGACTCGAAAAATCAAAATAATTAACACCTTTAGTATTATCACACTACTATATTACTTATCAATATATTACTTATGGTAAATTCCGTTGAATGTGTATCAGACCTACACCTCAATAATAGGTTACAACTCTATCGAGAAATATCTCCGAAGAAAAAAAATATTTCCTACATACATTTTTTTGTTTTATTTTATTATTTTTTTAAACTTCAAGAACTGGACAGTTCTATCACGCTCGTAATTCTGACTTTGAATAACCGTCCTCTTCAGGGCTACACTATGTGCGTTTATTACACAAATGTATATAAACCAATATAATGTTCGAAAAATATGGTTACTGTCAGGGACGGCATTAAGGATGGGCGGGGGTGGGCGGTCGCCCACCCGGTGGAGACCCACGCCCACCCATCCGCCCACCCCAACAAAAGTAGAATAAAAAAGGCGACATCCTGTACTTCAAAAGCAATAGGTATTACTTTCGATTGTAATTCTAGCACTCTGTTTAACTCTGCAATGAACAATGATCTTAAGGCAGTATTTTGTAATAATATAATGATGCCAATAGTCGTGATTAGTGAAAAACATTAAAAAAAACGATCATGCTATTGGAAACGCCGGTGTTTGTATTTGTTGCACTGAAGGAAAAGGCATTGCTTTTTAAAAAGCCGATTGAATGATGGACAGGGCTGGGCAGTATTATCTATTGTCTCATTTTAGAAAGAAAGAGAAGGAGCAGGGTAGTGCTTTGTGTCGGCGCGATAGCTTCTTGAAAAAGGGTTGCGACAATGCTACTTGCAATTGTTTACAGCAATGTACCGCATGTCTTACCCGTGTAGCATTAAATTATAAACAGATTTGCTTTTAAAATCCCTTATTATAGCATTGTGGGGTTGATCTCTGTTGTTCTCAGAAGTCTCGGTGGTCGGTGCTTGTTCAGCTACGTCGAAAAAACTTATCAGTGATTTCTTCTCAGTGTCTTCCTCGTGTTCAAAGAAGCGCGATTTTCAATCCGTTGACACAAGTGATTATCCTTCTTCTTCAATAGAGAAAAAGACAAAAAATACAAATACTTGTGACCACTAGGTCTCGGAATTTGAAGTGTTCGATTTCGAAGAAAGTGAAAATAAACTAGAATCTTGTGATGCTGGAGTGAAGACGACAGCATTGCTTCTGATGATACTACTAAGGACTTGTCAGTGGAAGCAGACGTGCCTTTGTGTCCAACCGAAAGCCCTAGTTGTATTAATCGTGTAAACGATTTACCAGAACTTCCATCCGACGAACCCCACCAACCACATTTGTATCATTACCCCACAACAAAATACGGCAAGGACAATCGATCATTCAAAAGTGACTGGTATAAAACATTTCCGTGGATTGAGTACAGTGTGCAGAAAAATCCAGCTTTTTGTTTTCCTTGTAGAATGTTTTCATTGCCTAACAAAAAGAAAGGGGAGAATGATATATTTACATCAGTTGGTTACAAAAACTGGAAAAGAGCTATGGAGAAGGACTCAGGTTTTCGAAAACACGAAAACAGCGAGCATCACAAATCTTTTCAGATTGCTTGGGCTTCGTTTAAACAAATGAAATCCAAAGGTAGTATTGTATCTGTCGCCACATGTGTAAGTGAAGTGTATGACCGCCAAGTGAGGGAAAACCGTCAGTACATTGCACGTCTTGCGGATTTGTTACGCTACACCGCGGTACAGGCAATTGCACAGAGGGGTGACAGAGAGCGGGAAATAGTGAAAATAGGGGGAATTTTCTCGAACTGGTTTCGTTAGTTGCTAAGACTGATGAGATCCTACATAAGAAATTGCTTAATGCTCCAAAAAACGCAAAATATTTACATAATTCGATCAAGGACGAATTGCTGGCGGCTTTTTGCAAGTTAGCTAAAGAAACAAGTAAGAGTCAAGTTGAACAGGCAAAATAATATTATAGTCTAATGATAGATGAATCAAAGGACATAAGTAAAGTGGAACAGCTCTCAGTTGTTTTACTATATTACTTTGAAGGGACAGTGCATGAGAGATTCATTGTTTTTCATCCTGCTGAAAATTTAGATTCCGAGTCATTGTATCGGTATGTAAAAGAAACTTTCTGCAGTTGTGGTATTCTTCTAGAAAACTGTGTTTGTCAAACATACGATGGAGCCAACGTCTTGAGTGGGCAATCTCGTGGAGTCCAAGCACTAATTAAGCAAGAAGTGCCTCAAGCCATTTATATCCATTGTATGAACCATAGATTAAACCTTGTTATTGTGGATGTGTGTAAAGGGATAACTTACTGCAGAAGCTTTTTCGACTGCTTAGAATCTCTGTATGTGTTTCTTAGAGGATCAGTGCCACATGCAAAATTTACTAGGATGCAAGGAAAGTTAGGAATGCAGCAAGTTGTTGAGCTTCAGAGACTAAGTGATATAAGATGGGCTTGTCAGGTAGGATTAAATGTTATTAAATTAAGTTTCCAGTAGTTTTGTAGTGTAGTAGTTATCGTTCTTCTGTGCTCTGTTTCATAGGCGCGTAAGACATGTAAAAAGTGAGGGGGCAAAATCGGCCAATAAGGGCAAGGCTAATTGATAATAATAATAATAATAAATTAATAATATCATGGTTTATTATTATTATTATTGTATAAATCATTTGGCTCTTAGGATAAGCATTGTTTTCAAATCTTTCTTTGTATTTGTGGACTGCATCAGTCATGGTTGCTGCTCGCCTCGATCTTGAAGAGAAATTAACAATAAGCCCCTGCAATTTTCAAATGTCTCCTTTGCGTTGTAGTGATTAGCTATCGAAGTCGAATTGCATGTAATCTCATGAGTATAAATACAGGGTGTTATGTTAATGCGTACAAAAAATTAAGGGTAGATACCTGATGTCAAAATAAAAAAAAACTGTTCAACCTTGGTCTAAAGCCCATAGTTTCTTAGGCGTAGGCTGCTGAAAGCGTGAGAAAATGAATTTCAGACGACTATATTTCAAACACTATCAGATGTAGAGAATGAGGCTTAACAAATCACTTAGGAAGTCATACCTATTCTATTTGAAAATGCATGTTTCAAAACTGTGCAATGCGTGTGCATGCAAGGGATTCCACAAAGGGATGATAAACCGACCATGAAGTTAATTGTCGATTTGCCAAGCCCTTTCAGGATTTACGTGCGCAGCATCGCACATGAAACATGCAATTTTAAATAGAGCTGGTATGACTTAAGTGATTTATGAAGCCGCATTCTCTACGTTGGACAGTGTTTGAAATATAGGCCTTTTGAAATGCATTTTCCTACGCTTTCAGCAGCCTATATATTTCCGAAACTACGAGCTTTTGATAAAAAGTTCAAGTGGGCTTTTTTTTTTTTTATTTTGATATCATCTATCTACCCTTAATTTTTTTGTCCGCATTAATCTAACACGCTGTATAGTTGAGACTATATTAATAGGTCCACTTGTTCGAAATAATGAGATCATTTGAGTGACAAATTTTATCTGTATAAGTAACAATTTGGAAACTACAGTTTCTACATTTATATAATGAATTTAAGAAAAATGCTTTGTTCCTCGACGTATAAGAACAACTTAGCTACACGTTGGCCACAGCCATTCACATGAATAAATAGAATGTACTATGTTTCTCACATTGAAACTCAACCGTACTTGAACAAATACATTGTTGTTGTTTTCTTTCTTTCTTAAGACGCGGTGGGAGGTTTTGGAACGAAAAAATTTGCCATTTTTCTTTTGCCATTTTCTCATAAACAAAAAGAGATAATGAAATGTAACTTACCATGAAAATAGATAATGTTATTCTACACCATAAAAGTTACTTAAGAATAACCTTCAGTGTTGCTATTCGTAGAAATTCCATTGTTGCCAGAATAAGGTTTTTCAAAGATATCTGGATTAAGGTAGCGAGTAGAAAAATGAAGCCAACGACATTTCGTGACAGATTATATTATCTGTCTAATATGTTTTCTACTTTTCAAATAATACTCTCATTTTGTTTGTAATAAAATATTTTTGACACAAAGATATTAAAACTAAATAAAAGTATTTGATATTTAAAATTATTTGAATGTTTTCAATTAATCAAATGTAAAAATGTTTACTCGGAATAGTTTATTCTTCTACCTTAGTGTTATTTATGTACATTAAAGAGCCCCATTTGAAGTGCAGTTACTGCTTTGGACCAGTGTGCGAATTAATTGGGAACTTTACAGGGGGATAAAATGGGGAGGCTGGTAACGTCCACTTTACCATGAAAATAAATAGATTCGAAATAATGTTTCTCTTATTGGCCTTCCAGTGTCCCCAGTAGATGAGTCGTTACGCTCGTCTCGTCGCCTTGTTAGCAAGGGGTCCCGGGTTCGATTCCCGGTGGGGACACAAGTTATTCGGATCCCACTGTAGATCCCGTCCTTAGGACGTTATCATCATACCATGGAAGGTGATGGCAAACCACCATGGGTTCACCTTGCCTAGAGACCTTCGGGTCAAAGACCTGCCTTCGGGCAGAACACTACATCATCATATTGACCTTCCACTAATCGGTCATCGCGCCCTATGAATACTGCTGAGGTATCGTCAGTGATACGGCACAGAAAGTGGCTGCCTCTTATATACTATCTTCTTATGGCATTAAATGTATAGTATTATGTATGGCATTAAGTATCTTCTGAACCATTAACGATTTTTTTACCCGTTTATCTCAGGTTGCAGCTTGTGTGGCTATGAAGAGAACGTAAGGCAGTTATTCTAACACTTGCTGAGATAAGTAATGAAAATCGCAGTCGTTCTTCTGAAGCAAGACGTCTATTGAGTGAAGTGAATTTTCAGTTTGTGTTCCAACTCAACTTGTTCACACTTTTTCTTGGAAAGTTGAAAAGATTGTCAGATTATCTACAAAATAAGGAGAGCCCACTGGCTGATGCTGTTTTAGTTACGAAGGGTGTAGTGGATTATTTTACTGATATTCGAAACACAGTCGAGGAGTTCCGAAAAATTTGGAACGAGTCTTTGGGTATTGCTGAAAATAATGGAATAACTCTAACGGGTCCACTGTCCAGAACATGTTCACTGCCCCATCACTTACGTCAGTATATTATGACTGAGCAAATATCTGTTGAGGAAGAAGATATCCAATCCCAAGAAGACTACAAACTTAGGATATTTCTTCCTGTAATTGACAGGATAATTGCAGAAATCAATAGGCGTTTTACAGAGAATGCAGGTATGCTATGTGGGATAAGCAGTCTTCACCCTAAAAGTGAGTACTTCCTCTCGTTTGAGAAAATTGAACCACTTGCACGTCATTATGGATGTGATGTCGATAGTGTAGAGGTGGAACTGAAACTTCTCCAGAACGTTTTGAAACGTTATGAGTAGGAAAAAGCAATGTAAAATTACCTCCGTTTCTCAGTTTACTGAAGTGATGGATAGTTTCAAGATTGCTTTTCATGAAATTCACAAATTAGCCGTAATTGCTGTCACCATTCCTGTATCTAGTTCACCATGTGAGCGTTCTTTCTCGTGCCTTAGACGGGTTAAAACATATCTAAGAAATCGAATAGCAAACAGTCGCCTAAGCGATCTTTGTTTCCTTTCAGTAGAAAGAAAACTTGTAATGAATATTTCCCTAGAGGATGTGGTAAACGCATTCGATGCTGGACATAAAAATCGACGCATTGCACTTCATTAAAACGCAGGTATAAAAGCTGATTGTAAGCTTGTTCGCACCATGTGATCAGCCCTTCATATTCTAAAATACATTGTGGTTTCTGTGGATCATGATGAAGTTTTGTTATTGCTGTCTACTTCTTTATCCTATTTATAATTGTTTTCATTTTTTGGTAACTTGAGTTTCAGGTTTAAAGATTTCTGTGTATACTTGTAAGGTCTTAATCATTAAACAATCATGCTGTCGCATTTCTCTATTCTTTTAGCAACATAAGTCTTTGCTGTTGCATATAGAGATCACATCAAAAAATCTCATGTGTACAAATTAAGAATGTGAGAGACAATATAATTGATTTGTGTTTAGTCTCTTGCTTTCTTGTAATAAATTGTTCAAAGATAAAAATGTTTGTAGTAGCCTATTTTTTACTTTACCCACTTATTGTGTTATTAACGAAAGGTAGAGTATCATCTGTTAGCCTGTGTTGTTTGAACCTCCTTTTATTTCTATAATATTCATGTGCATTCTCGGAGGGAGAGGAGGTAGCCATTTAAAGAATTAAGCTGTCTTGAACTCCATCGACTACACACCGTCATTACTGTAAAAAAACTGGTGATGTAGAGGTAGCGTGTCTGCCACGCGGCATTCGGTAGGTCGAGCGTGGGCACGAACTCCCACAGCCCATTCTAAGTCCTGGATTTCATCAGTCCCACCAGACGAATGCCGGGATGGTACCTTCTGTAAGGCCAGGACAGCTGCTTTTCACATCTTTGTCTCTCCCCTATTTCAATCTGAGCCTTAGCTAAATAAAGGCTATAAAAATTCAAATTTAACTATTGTCAAAAAATGTCTACATTGTCCAGTTTTCATTTCCATTGTCTGCCCACCCAGAAACTAGGCCCGCCTCCCTCCGCCCACTCCATCAATCGTTAATGGCGCTGTCCCTGGTTACTGTTTAAAAACAGTTCTTTTCAGGACGAACCGAAACCAACTATTCTCTTTAAAGCGTCCTTATCAGTGTGAAATTGTCCCTTAAATTACAGTATGAATTGAATGGTAGCTGCCATCTAGCACAGCATCAAAGATGGTATGATGTTCCTATCAATATTGACCTTAAATAATATTTATCAGAGTAAGTCGGAACTGTAACACTTCAACGACTACACGAAATTATTTCAGCTCCTGATCAAAAAGTTTCTTTTCAACAATGATTATTTCTCTTTAGGCTGAACGTTGGACATAACGAAGTCTAACTTAATGCAACGTAATTATCTCATGTGCTAACCAGACCTGCAAAGTTAGCGTCTCGTTAGTAGGTAACTAGAGAGTATAATACGTCAAAACAGTGTTGGCAACTCTAGATAATTATCATAATTTGAGTAAAAAATGCTAGTTGGCAACACTCAATTATATCAGTGTGAAAGCCCTCACCCTCACATCTGCGTTTCACTTATGAGACACCACTATGGACCTCTAGAGAGCAAGATACGTAAAGGGCTGGTGAAGGTAAGGGCCACACCCTTCATTAGTGTACTATTAAGGCATTCGTCTGGTGCAACTGAGGGGGAACCATTGGCGAACCTCTGGCTGGGTAGTCGGCTTTGGGTTGTTTTTCCTATAGTCGCTAAATGGAGAGAAGAAACTAGTAGGCACCTTGGGGTATCTTTTCATACCTGCGCTCATGCCTTACTTGCGTTATTACGCTATGTTTACCTTCTTTTCCCCCTTTTTTGGTTTAAGCTACAATCCAATGACTTTTTTCTACCAATTGTGCAAGTATTTAACTAATTTTTTATCTTATATGTAGTTGATTCGTATCTGTGTGCTGTTTCCCATTGCGTTTGTAGAATAACTGACTAATGATCAGATCTATTAATTGTGTATACGTCTTGTAGATACCACATGATTTGCATCTCCTAATGATCGGTAATATACGAGTTTAGTATTGTAACTTATGTGTTAGGACATATTAGCAATTTCATGATAGTGTATCACACAGCGCCTTGTTACAAACCTGTATGCTACGATTATTCCTTGCTGGTGACATTTGCAACCCCCGGCTTTTCAGAGCGTTTCCATTTTAAATGGCACTATATTATACGTATTTAGGATGTTAAATATTATTCTCATACTTTTTTTTCTTACCCCACTTCCCTTTTGTCCTCTCTCGGTTCCGTTTTTTGGTTGTAAGTCATTTCTTATGGTTTCTTTGCAATTTGCTTAACGACAAAAGTACATTGATATTGTTTTATTGATATGGTGATTTCATATGTTGTTCTTGTTAATTTACCCTTTTGTATGGGATTATACGAAGAAGAAGCATTTTACGTTTCCTCTTGGCAGAGAGAAGCAGAGACGGAATGAGTGCCCTTCCCCGAGAAAGCTTTTTATTAGTTTTGTAGGCATCATCTGGTTTGTGTTAAGAATGTCTTTCTCTTGTGTTTGAGAGAGAGGGAGAGAGAGAGAGCGAGCAAAAGACTTTTGAAGAGAAAATGAATAAACGCATGAAGGTCATTTCAAAAGATGGGGAGGGATGTGAGCGCCTGCAGGTAAACAGACAACCTTTACAGCAGGGGAAACGTCTCAAACATCAAAGATGTTCCTTTCTATACATGGATTATTTTGCGCTCTTCGTTTCTTTTCTCCGGCCTCCCCCTCGTATGTTTAGGCTAAACTAGTTTCTGTTATATGATAAAGTATTGAATTTGTTATAACCATATTTCCTTTCTTCATTCTTTTCCTTTCTTTCTTTTATGATTCAACTAGTAGATGGTGACCTATTCCGTGTGTGTCCTCTGAAATACCGGGGCATGCCTAATTTGCTGACCAGCACATTTTTTGCGCCACCGCCGAAACTATTGGCGCCACTGCTACCAAAATGTGTCAACTGGTGCTACCCACGAGTACTACGTGTTGACCAAGCATGAAGTAAATATCTCAGTTTTAACTATTTCTTTCGTATGAAAAACACCGAAGAAATTGGTATAAAAGCGCCACCGCCGAAACTACTCGCGCCACTGCTACCAAAATGTGTCAACTGGTGCTACCCACGAGTACTACATGTTGACCAGGTATGAAGTAAATATCTCAATTTTCACTATTTCTCTCGTACCAAAAACAACGAAAAATTTGGTATAAAAGCGCCACCGCCGAAACTACTGGCGCCACCACTACCAAAATGTGTCAACTGGTGCTACCCATGAG